>CAVMGG010000424.1:0-33603 GCA_963680895.1 Fragum sueziense
CCTCTCCGAACAACAAGAAAGCAATCAGTCATTTTCATACAGTTGTCGCTTTATCCCCCCTTTCTTGTTGTCCAGAGATGCAGACGTACAAAAGTGCTTGATAATGACAACATGACATCATGTTAAACAAATACATGAAAAGACTGTTTCCCAATAGATGAACACAAGACTGTACAAAATTTACACTTCAGCGCCATCTAGGCACTGCAAATACTGCAGCAAACATTCTGCAATAATTTGCAATGAATACTAACAATGGAGTTAGATAGAAATTTCGAGGGAAACTGCTCTTTACTAGCTCAATAAAGCTGTCCCTTATCATGTTCAAAATGAGCAAATTCAGCCCTATTACCCAAGCAGCCAGCCTAATTCATAATGCTGTGTCACTGCATATACCAAGGTAGTGACAATCGTGTTCTGTTAGAAATTTAACAATCCTTTGCCATTGTCTTCTACAAGATAGAAAATTGGCACTATCTACGCTCTGTTCTAAAAATAGAACAAATGACGTCGTCGCCCATTGTTCTATAATAGAAACGGGAGATCATGACGTCATGGATAGTACCGGCAGCAGGCCGGCTACACCGGCAGCGCCGGCAGCAACCGGCAGCACCGGCAGCACTTGGGTATATATAAAGAAAATCAGCGGGTTCTGCTTCACCAACATTGCAAGACATCTCTCTTGCCTTAAAACAACAAAAATCCCCTGATGAGTTCAAACCATTGAACGAAACCGGTCGGGAAGTCAGATCAACTGGAAGCGTGTCTCTATGTCTCCCATCCAGTCATTTTGCAGTATTGTCAAATCTGGAGACTAGAAGACATGCTTCCCGAACACACACAACAGATAATCACAACTACATTAGGAGAACATCTAAGAGTTGCTCTCAGCAACTACAGATCGATTTGATGAGATGGATCCAGACATGCTTTACCTACTCGCCAAGAAGCAAGAGTAGAAGAGATGCAACAAATAGTTGTCCCAGAAGCAAGTCTAAGAAGACCTCTTCCCACACTTGCTCACAATGCTAGACAAGGAAATTCTAGCGAGTGAAAGATAAATTATCTAAGCAAGTCCAGAGAGAGGTTCATTCTCAGTCTACATGCTATACCTAACCAAGGAGCGGATGTAGAAGATATGCAATAAGAGATTGTCCAGAAGCAAGTCTGGGAGGAGCTCTTTTCACAGTTGCTCTACCTTGCCAAGAAGCGAGTGTAGAAGAGATGCAACCAGAGGCTGTCCATAAGCAAGTCTGAGAAGAGCTCCTCCCACACTTGCTCACATTGTAAGACAAAGCAGGTCTAACAATTATAAGATGAATCATCTATCTCACAGCAAAGATGCTAAAATACACATCAAAGGAAGCAAGTCCGAAATAGATCCATCTCGAGAAAGATATACTCCCTGCTCAAATAAGAAATTTGAGATCACTCAATCTAATTCTAGATTATTATCTGCACACTCGTAGGTATACTACACATACAAGCAAATAAGCCAATTACCATATGACAATCTGTCACAGAAGCAAGTGTAAGAAGAGCTCCTCCCTGACTTGCTCCAGTAGTAGACAAATAAGTCTACCGATATGCGATACTCAAATATCTAAGCAAGTCCAACCAAGAGTTCTTTTTCTACACAGCAAGCTTCTTACACACAGTAAAGAATACGAATATGGAAAAGCATGCCCAAACGAGTATACAGCGAGTTTTATCTCCAATCCAAAAAAACTTTGAGAAGTTTAGGCATAAAAATGCCTCTACATCAAAATGGTCATCAGTTCCATTCACAGTAGCTTCTCCCCCTAATAGTGATTAGCCTCTCCGAACAACAAGAAAGCAATCAGTCATTTTCATACAGTTGTCGCTTTATCCCCCCTTTCTTGTTGTCCAGAGATGCAGACGTACAAAAGTGCTTGATAATGACAACATGACATCATGTTAAACAAATACATGAAAAGACTGTTTCCCAATAGATGAACACAAGACTGTACAAAATTTACACTTCAGCGCCATCTAGGCACTGCAAATACTGCAGCAAACATTCTGCAATAATTTGCAATGAATACTAACAATGGAGTTAGATAGAAATTTCGAGGGAAACTGCTCTTTACTAGCTCAATAAAGCTGTCCCTTATCATGTTCAAAATGAGCAAATTCAGCCCTATTACCCAAGCAGCCAGCCTAATTCATAATGCTGTGTCACTGCATATACCAAGGTAGTGACAATCGTGTTCTGTTAGAAATTTAACAATCCTTTGCCATTGTCTTCTACAAGATAGAAAATTGGCACTATCTACGCTCTGTTCTAAAAATAGAACAAATGACGTCGTCGCCCATTGTTCTATAATAGAAACGGGAGATCATGACGTCATGGATAGTACCGGCAGCAGGCCGGCTACACCGGCAGCGCCGGCAGCAACCGGCAGCACCGGCAGCACTTGGGTATATATAAAGAAAATCAGCGGGTTCTGCTTCACCAACATTGCAAGACATCTCTCTTGCCTTAAAACAACAAAAATCCCCTGATGAGTTCAAACCATTGAACGAAACCGGTCGGGAAGTCAGATCAACTGGAAGCGTGTCTCTATGTCTCCCATCCAGTCATTTTGCAGTACTGAATTTTAGATGCAGACCACTCTCAGGAGCATGTACAACCGGCTGTATGGTTTTGAACTTGTTCAACTTTAATAAACTAAACATCACTTATATCTTGTGAAGCTCCAGTCAGCTTTAAGCAGTGTTGAAATGGAAAGGAATGAAGTCAACAACTAAGCTGTCAAAAATTTAATACCTTCATATTAAAAGTAACAATATCACAATAGTCCACCAATATTGCACTAATTATTCGTGAAAAATGTCTTCATATTGATTATCAAATTTCAACCAAGTCTGACCTAAAGAATTGCAATTTTTCAGTGGTTATCTAACTACACTTTAAATCTTCGAGTCTGCGCCGTATATTGACAAGAGGAGCATTTGCTAAAATGCTAACGGAATCCAAGTCTGGCCAGGACGGGTTAACCCATTACTGCACAGTTACGCTTTTTGACTTCTTCACAAGAAAATGCTTGGCAAAACATAGTGGAAAATGAAGAAATTGCTTGTGACAAGCAATTTCTTCATTTCCCACAATGTTTTCTAAACAAAAGATGTAAAATTCCATGCACTTGAAGTTGTCGTCTGCAGCTTCTTTAAAGGACAAGGTTCACTTGGGGCCAAAAATGGCCCCACCTCAAATTTTACTGAAATTTTGATGTGGTCCAAAATTTTGCCGTCTGGTAATGGGTTAACTGGAAAAGTATGATAATTTGTCATCTTGGGATAGTTTAAGCAAATATTTACAGTGGTACAGTACAGTGGTCCAATTTATAAAGAGCTGCAGATGACAAAATGTTGATGAAGAACAGATTTTGTACAATATTGCACAGAAAATATTGAGACAAAAGGAGAAAATGCTGATGATTTATTTTACCCTTAGCCCAGATTTCCGCGTTCCGCTTTCATTTGCGGAACAAAATCGGAGATTCTGCGGAAGTCCGCAGATTTTACGCAAATTCTCCGAAAAGTAGCTTCCGCATTATGCGGAAGAAAAAAAATATGTGGAGAAAATGCGGAATAATGTCACTTTGAAACTGAAAGTTTGCGGAATTCCAGACTTTGATTTTTTTACATGGAGAAAATGCGGAAAAATGGCACTTCGATTTGTTTTCTGCTGAAAATTGTACTAATAATATTTCTGAATGCAGAAAATTCATACTTTAACTTTTGATTCATTTTAAAAAATAAAATATGAACACACGTAAAATGAAACTTTGTTCACTAATATAGAGGACAATAATTGACCCGGCAGAGTGACCTTAACTGTACACAAAAGTGGACAAGTTTATTGTCCAGTTTAGATGGGAATGGTCCGTCGTAAATTTACGTAAAAGCGTGCACTGTACCCGTTATACAACATTGTGCTGCCATGTGAAAATAAGATTTCATCTAATCTAGTCAAATAAAAATGTTAAGCTACCATGGTCCGTTTGGATCGAAATTTTCAGTAAAGCTAATCATTAAAACAGGCATAAAAAAGAAAATATTTAAATACAGTTCACATCCTGGTCATACCGTACAGATTGCACAGGCTGACCAGGATCGGCATTTTTGCATATTCAGTTATCCAATGTACAGCGACGAATGTATGCACGTGAAAATACTGTTAAGTCGTTGAATAATATGATTATTAGCTGTAAATAGCGAAGCATGCGAAGTGTTCGACAAATCACGAGGGGTTCCGGCATACCTATCACCCCTGGACGACAAGTCTGTTGACCTTTCCGCTTGGTCTGCTCTGCCGGGTCAAATCTTGCCGTCAATAACAGTTATTTACAATTCATAAACCAATGCTAAACAAATTATTTTGAATAAGGCCCATCGGCTTTAGGAGGAGATGTCGTTTAAAGTTTATTTCTATTTTTTGTTCTGGCAGCCATCTTGTTCAACGGAGCGGAACGATTTTAGCTAGTTTGGTAAAGGTCAATGAGGCAAACATTCTTGTGAAATAATTATTGATTGGCCAATTGGCTTCAGAGGAAATGTTGTTTAAAGGATATTTCTATTTTTAGTTCTGGCAGCCATCTTGTTCAACAGAGCAAAACAATTTTTTGCTATTTTGGTATAGGCCAACGAGGGGAACATTCCTGTGAAATTATTTTTTAATTTGGCCAATTGGCTTAGTTTAAAGAGTTTTCTATTTTTAGCTCTGGCGGCCATCTTGTTCAATGGAGCAGAACAATTTAGCTATTTTGGTAGAGGGCAGTGAGGGAAACATTCCTGTGAAGTTTCATGAAAATCTGACCAGGGGTTAAAAGGAGGAGATGTCATTTAACTTTTAAAGTTGACGTCACGGACGACCCACGTCAGACAATGAGCTAAAACATGATAGTGATCACTGTGAAAGACAGGGCACTAAAATATGGCACTCATTCTGTTTGAATCTGAGACAAAAAATATTTAATGTAAGCAAAATGAAAATTGCACTGGCATTGTTTAACCCTTTCCCACTCAATCCCTTGTTTTTACGGGTTTATAGCAGACAGCTTTTGAAAATATTGTGGTAAAAGGAGAAATTCCACAGAATGTGCAATTTCTCCTTTACTCATAATGTTTTCTACCTCGTCAGAAAACCAGAAGCAATTTTTAACAATCCTTCAATTTGGAAAAGTTCAAAATTTGCCTGAGTCAGAGTGGGTTAATCCAATCATATACAGATCCTCGGCTGTCGAAGTACAAACATTGTAGATCTCCATCAGAGTATCATTTAATGAAAACTTCCAAATACAACTCTTGTTATCCCTCTTTTCGGAGTGAAATCGAAGTTATTTGACAGAACCCAAAAATCAAAGGTTCGAACTAAATTAGGGCCGAAAAGAATGAGTTTATTTTGCGGATCGGGATATATATACAAAAAAAATATAGCTACTAATGCACTGTCGTTTGGTCGACAAAAGGTCGATAGCAAGATAACAAATGAACTGAATGGTCAAAGAATAGAATCTCGTGAATGATATTTAATCTTTTATTTAAAATTAAAAGACCGGAACTTTGCGTTTGTAAAGAATGCGTTGGCAAAAGTGCCGTATATTAAACTAACTGAAATCTCGCGAGACTTGAAGCGGAAGGCGGGCTGTTCAAATAATGGTCAAATAATCAACAAATATCGAATTTTTGAAGATTTACTGCAATAACAGATGTTAGATCTACAGGCAAAGGATCGAAAGAGGTAAACCATCATCATAACAAAGAAAGTGAAATAAGTTTTGAGTTTATTTCTGTAAAATCCTTTAGAAACGACATGGATTTTTTAGAAAATCAACAATAGATTTCCTGTTTTTTGACGTCTAAGCTTCAGAAACGGCGAAATCAAAATAAAAGAATGACACCCTGTATTAGTTTCAGACGGTTGTTTAAGACGGTGCCGAACCTAATTATCAGAACATTCGAATTGAATGAAATAACTTGTCAACTTCAAAAAAAATTCAAGGGAGATCATTCTAACAGTTTGATTTTGCTTCCATTTTCAAATTTGTGTTTTTACTCATTCTGGATTTTATGGAGTGTTTTCTAAGTCTCACATGGAAGTGTCATGTAAATCTTTTGTGTTGCAAACGGGAATGATTCATTGATTGATTGTTAGCCGTAATTTTTGACAGATTTCAGTTTTCACGGAGAATTTATGCCGTAATTTTTGACAGATTTCAGTTTTCACGGAGAATTTATGTGAGTGCTTTGAGGTAAACAAAGCGTTTTCAGGGTAAATAATTAGGAGAAATCTTGTCCCATTGCTAGTAGATCTACCAATTCAAGACTTGGCAATATGAAAAATCTGGCTAGTTTATGAAACCGTGGAATGATCTCTCATTTTTATAGAATCAGTCGGCATGATGACGTCATAGCCTCACTTTCATTTTTTCATGAAGGGTACTTCTTCGGTTTTTATCGTTACAGCATACCATTTTTGAGGCAGAATATTTTCAAAAATCCATCGTTAAAATTCATAAACAAAACTCTTCCTTTAAAGAATGTGATTAAAACTTTCTTACTACCAACGCATTTTTAATAATCAGGCGTAGTTGTCGAGATATTAATGCTGAAACTACAGAAAGTTGGTAAAGACCGAAGCTTTCACCTCCACCGAATGAGTGCAGGACTGCACTTTTGACAGGCTGATGATGTTTTTAATTGGCTTCAAGGGATTGTGCCAGCCAACCGAATCAATATGCTTGAAGGGATGTATTATGTTATCGCCATGGTCATCCGTCTGTCTGTCTGGATTTTCTTGTGCGGCTTACGCTAACTCCTACAGTTTTACACAGATTCACTTCAAACTTACCACAATGAACCTCTATGATGTGTAGTTAGGCGACTGTGGCCTTTAAAATTTGAATATCTTTGATGGTTCTAAAATTATCTCCCCTTTACTTCGAAAAAATGTGTGCGGCTTCAGGCGTATATGCCACGCCCAGCGTTGCTCTTGTTCAGACTTTCCGGTCTGAGCCTGATTTATAAGTCACAGGGGCACACTTATTCTTGACAAGAGGACCGGTTTCATATCTGATGCCTGAATCTACAATATTTCTGCATTGATGCAGAAAATTCCTCCGCATGGATGCGAAGAACATCTCCGCATCTATGCGGAGAACACCTCCGCATCTATGCGGAGAACACCTCCGCATCTATGCGGAGAAAATCTACGCATCTATGCGGAGAAAATCTACGCATCTATGCGTAGTAAATGCGGAAAAAAATTCCGTATTGCATGCGGAATTGTCCGAATACTCCGATTTCCGCAAAAGTTCCGCTTCCATAAAAATTCCGCATTTTGAATGCGGACTTCCGCGTCCGAATACTCCGCATTTTTTGCGGAAATATTTTGCGGAGAAAATGCGGATTTCCGCCTTTTTTGCGGAAATCTGGGCTAAGGATAATCAGCATTTTCATCCTTTGTCTCAATGTTTTCTTAAGCTTTTTCTAATAGACCATGTCTTCTTTGGGAAAGGGTTGAATTTTCATTGTTTTACACCCAAGCATATATGCATTTTCTTCTTTTGTCTCAATGTTTTCCCAAACCCTGTCTTCTAGGGACGTCAAAACCAGGTCTTGTTTGGGAAAAGGGTTAATTTCAATTTGCTGCCCGAACAGGATCAACATAACACGGCACTGTAAACTGACTGGATATGAGATCTTCAAGAGCGGAGTACGTTGATGCTATTCCCGCAACTAGTCCGACCAAAATGATCTCGTAATTCAATACTTTGATGTAGAATGGGACAGGTCTGTAATGGAAATACATGATTATAATATATTCATATCTTAATTTTTATAAACCCTTTCCCAAACAAGTCTTGAATTTGACTTCTCTTGTGAAAAGAAAAGCTTGGGAAAGCAGTGAGAGAAAGAAAAGACAGGAGAAAATAGTCAAGACCTGGTCACTTACACAATTCAGCGTCCATATCACTGCCAAAGCATGTCCTAATATGGTCAGTTGTACACCATATTTTTGGACGTGATGTGTACATGATGTAAATGCAGAACTGTATAATGACCAGGCCTTTAAGAATCAATATCATCAGTTTGAAGCCCTTGTTACATTAACATAACACGGAACAGTAAACTGGCCCAAATGTTTCACGGCTGTGATTGTGGACGCTATTCCTACTGCTAGTCCAACCAAAATTATCTCGTAATTTAAGACTTTGGTGTGAATAGGTGCTGGCCTGGAATCAAGAAACAAAGTTGACCGTTTTCCTTGACGACAAAATTTAAGCAGGTCCCATTAAGTTAAAAAAGTTTCAGCAATAAAGTTAAAAAGCTTCAGCAGAAAACATACTTAAATAGACAGTCTGAAAAGGTGGCTTTTCTAAACTATATAGCCAAGAAAATATTGAGGCAAAAGGAGAAAATGCTGATCAGCATTTTCTTCTTTTGTTTAAATGTTTTCCAATACCTATCAGGGAATTCAAAATGAGGTCTTGTTTGGGAAAGGATTAAAGGAGAAAACTTGAAAAATAAAACTATTCTTAATTCAAAGATGTTGCAGAATGATTTTCACATTTTTTGGTCTTTCTGAATAGAAAACATAATGAGAAATGAAGAAATGGCTTGTGTGAAGGAGACACATACAAAGAGTACCCACAACATAGGGTTTAACCCATCACCAACAAGTTTTGTAACTAAAAGGGTGATAAGTCTTAAGTGATATCAATATGTCTGTCCTACTAAGTTTTCCGACAGACAAAATGACATACCAGTAATAGTTATCCAAACTTTTCATAATGAAGAGCATAAAACACAGAGCTACAGATAAGAAATGTTGGTAATGACTTTTCGAAAAGGAAAATATCTTTTGTTTAACAAACCTATGTTGAGGGTACTCATTTTAATAGGTTCCGAGAGACGATTAAAATGAGTAGCCACATCATAGGGTTTTGATTTTGTCTAACAAATTAATAATGCTCTTTCACCCTCTTCTCTGTTGCTCTATGAGTTGAGGCCATGGCACAGTTTTTAATGTATCTGACTCACTTGAGAGGTCCCAGGTGCAGCAAATATCCTTTCTGAAAATGTTGTCACCCACCAATGGCTTGATATGGGTAAGCAATGTGGGTGAGCAACTGAAGGCTCGGAAAGGATGTTGTAGTAGTATTGGTATGAGAAACAACAGGAATTCATAGTTAAGGGCTCCAGCCCTCACGATATGACCATAGCAGTTGAAAGAGGTGTAAACCTTTCCTAAACAAGACCTGGTTTTGACGTCCCTAATAGAATTGGCTAGGGAAAACATTGAGGAAAAAGAAGTAAATGCTGATAATCAGCATTTTCTCCTTTTGCCTTAATATTTTCTGTGCTATATTCCACACCACAATTCTTTCCTTTATTATCATACATTTTATCATCTGTAACAGTTTTTAAGTATGACTATCCTAAAATTTTACTGTTTGGGAAAGGGCTAAACTCCAATGAACAAAATTAATCCTGTTGCTCTTTGAACCCTTTCCCAAACAAGACCTGGTTTTGACGTCCTCGATGAAATAGGCTTTGGAAAACATTGAAACAAAAGAAGAAACTGCTGATAATAAGCAGTTTCTCCTTTTGTCTCAATATTTTCTGTGCTATATTTTACACAAATCCTATCTTTATAGACACTTATTTTGAGGTCTTCAGCAGCTTTCAAATTCAAAAACCCTAAAATTTTGTCGTTTGGGAAAGTGTTACAATGAATGAAAAGGAAACTTGCCTCTCTTCCCAGGTGTCATCTTTACTTGGTTTGGCGCTGCTCAGTTTTAGATAAAATAGGGGCGGGCAGATATATGCTAATAAGGTCGTTGTGGATCCGCCCACAAGGGACAAAATGGCTCCAAAATGTGGCACGGACAAGGCTACAAATAACACGAAACCGACCATACAGGTACGGGAAACAGCACGCTTCCAGTTAAACTCTGAAATGAATTATGTACCTTGCCACTGTAAATATATATGGAAAATATAAAGGAAAAGGAGAAAATACTGTTTATCAGTATTTTTACCCCCCCCCCCCCCCCCCCAAAAAAAAAAAAAAAACAAATGTTTTCGGTGAAATCAGCCTGTCTGTCTGTCTGTCTACCCGTCCATGTACAAACCTGGTCAGCATAAATCAAAAAGTATTAAAGGTAGAATCATGTAATTTTATATGTGGATAGTTCTCATTGTAGAGAGAAGCTCTGCCAATCATATATTTGGAGTTATTGCCCTTTGCCAGCAAAAATGCTTGTCTGGACAAATTTAGTGGCAGGGGTATCATTTATCATCCTTTTGAGATAGATTTCTAGTCCTCTTTAACCTTAACATTTTCAAAAGCTTATTACATTTAACCCATTACTGCTCAATGACGCCTTTGGACTCCCTCACAAGAAATCGCGTGAGAAAACATTGTGGAAAATACTCCCTCACAAGAAAAGGCTTGAGAAAACATTGTGGAAAATGAAGAAATTTTCCAAAATAGAAAGATTTTTAAAATTTTATCAGTTTGAAATTGTCCTCTGTAACCTCTTCCTCAAATTGGAGAAGTCCAAAATTTTGCTGTCTGGTAATGGGTTAAGACATCATAACCAGGATTGGACATTAAAGTCTGGTAATTGGTGAAATGGCATTTCTCTTGAAAATTAGACATGAAACTTTCATATCTATTAGATTTAACATACAGAAAATATCTTTCAAGTTGCCTATTCCCGATAATGCAAAAAATGTTCAGAGCACTGTAACGGTCAACTCTTTCACAAACCAGAGCAAGGTTTTGACATTCCAAAAAGAATAGGTTTGGGAAAACATAGAGACAATTGAGGAAATTCTTATTCCAGCATTTTCTCTTTTTGCATAAACATTTTTTGTGCTGTATTGCACAAAAATCCTATATTAATCAGCATCCATCATGTTACAACAGCTTTCAAATTGGGGCAGTTTAACCCTTTCCCAAACGACAGAATTTAAGGGTGGTTCAAATTGAAAGATCCTGCAGACGACAATTTCAATTGAATGGAATTTCTAATATTTAGGTCTTTTTGGATGGAAACCATTGTGGGAAATGGAGAAATTGCTTGTCACAAGCAATTTCTTCATTTTCCACAATGTTTTCCAAAGCATTTTTCTTTCAGGGCGTCAAAAGGTGCCAATGTTTGGTAATGGGTTAAAATGTTGTTTTTTGGGGGAAAGTGTGAACCTGTTCCCATACAGTGAAGCCTTTTGACGCCCTACAAAAGGCTACTAAAGCCTTACATAAATATTGTGGAAAAATGAAGAAATTAATTGTGACAGGCAATTCCTTCATTTACCACAATGTTTTCTACACAAAAACACCAAAGTATGTAAATTCTATGCACATGATATTGGCGTTTGCAATGCCTTTCAAATTGGAACAGTCCATAATTTTGCTGTCTGCTAAAGCCCATCCAAAAATTACTTACTTTCTGGTATTTTGAGCACATGTTCAATCTCCTGACAGAATGGATTTATTACGATGGTAAAGCCCAACAGTAGATGCAGAACGATTAGCACAGTGACGACAGTCTTTGCCGGTCCGTCAGACACTGAGTTGAGGACGTTGTCAGACACACGATGTCCGTACACAAAGAAACCAGCGGTAGATACAGGGAAATACATCAACAATACAACTGAAATGGTCAAACAGAAATGAGTCAGGATCTGTGTTGATTGATTAAATTGAGTTAAATACCTCTTTCAACTGCTATAGCTGGAGTACCTTACTGTAGATTTCTGTTGTTTCTCCCACCAGTACTATCACAACATCCTTTCCAAGCCTCCAACTGCTAGACCACCTACGTTCACAATTATTGAATTAACCCATTCCCAAACAAGACCTGGTTTTGACGTCCCTGAGAAAATAGCCTTGGGAAAACATTGAAACAAAAGAAGAAACTGCTGATAACCAGCAGTTTCTCCTTTTGTCTCAATATTTTCTGTGCCATATTTTACACAAATCCTATCTTTAATAACATCCATTTTGACATTTGTGAGAGTTTTTGAATTGGATTCCCCTAAAATTTTGTCGTTTGGGAAAGGGTTAATTCCTCTTTCGACTGCTATGGTCATGTTGTGTTTGCTAGAGCACCCTGAATTTCTATTGTTTCTTTCACCGTACTGGTGAATACCACAATATCCTTTCGGAGACTCAAGCTGCTTGACCACATAGGTTTACATAATAAACAAGAATCCAGATCATTTACAAGACCTTTTGATCCATAATGCTTTTTGAGCGATGGACGATAGAAAGGTAGGACACTTGGATGCAAATAAATAAACTAAATTGGTTACAGATAAGGCACCTTAGTAAGAAAGACTTTCATTGGAAATATATAGTTCACCAACATCAAAGGCCTGGTCACATACACTATTCCACATCCATATCACAGCCAGAGCATGTCTAAAACAAAGGATCAGTGCAGTCTAATTATTGACAAGGCATCATATGTGACAGGACCTTAATCCAGGAGATCAAGGACCCCATCTCGGCATTGTTTTCTTAAGACAATCAACTAACTATTTTTGCCAAAGCAAGACTTAGTGTTTTCCTGATTTTATTTTGGTGGACTATACTTTGTAGATATCAAACTAAGAAACAAACATACTTAAATATCCTACCAATACAGCATAACCAAACTTTCTCTGATCTTTCATGTCTGCTTGAAACGTTGGGAAGGCAGGATGACCGCCGAAAGCGAAACAAATACTTCCAAACGCCATGAAGAATGAGGTAAATGTAACATCGGAGTGGATGAGCGTTGACGAGTCATGTTGTTTGTCGTAGATTATGTTGCCCAGTAGAATAACACATGCCGCTGCAGTTGCACATGTCGCTCCTACAGCTACAAACCTGTGAATAAAGATGGGGCTCAATTTTTATATGATCATCTTTAGATAATAAATTTCAAAGGAAACTGCATTTACATATTCTATTTAAATTACGAATTTTTGGTCATATGACCTTTTTTTTAGCACTAGGCTTATTTTAGCACTACAAAATCTATGAGAATTGGAAAGCTGGAAATGACATATATGACAACAGAACCTTCTTTCCTGACCAATGAAGCATTTTGACACGATCAAGCTTTAACCCTTTCCCAAACAAGACCTGGTTTTGACGTCCCATGAAGAAATGATTTGGGAAAACATTGAGACAAAAGAAGAAACTGCTGATAACCAGCAGTTTCTCCTTTTGTCTCAATATTTTCCTGGCTATATTTTACACAAATCATGTCTTTTTTATTGTCATTGTTGTCGTCTGCAGCATCTTACAAATTGAACAGCCATAAAGGTTTGTTGTTTGGGAAAGGGTTAAATATTTACAAAATAATGAAGTTTTTCTTACTTGTTACTTGTCTTTAGAGGCCTTCTCCTAGGCTGTTGCCTCTTTGGCCCATTTCTTTATTTTTGTTATCTATCATAAACTTCACTAGATCTAATTATCCATCAAATAATGCTTTATACTATTTACACATAAAGGCACTTTGTGATGCCCAACAAGTAAAAGGCTTGTGAAAACATTGTTGAAAATGTAGTAATAGGTTAGTAATAGAAGTAATAGTAAAAGCGTAACAAACTAGAAATCTATCACTGAAGGTGATAAAAATACCCCCGCCACCACCTTTGTTCAGACAAGGGTTTTTGTTGAATCAAGAGCCATAAGTCAGAAATTGTCAATCTGATTTTCTTGAAACTTGGTCAAATCAGGGGCCATAACTCAGAAAGTATCGGTCCGATTTCAAATTTTGCATCTTGCATATATACAGGTGCTAATGCACACCTGTGCCAAGTATGAAGCAAATCGGACAGTAACTGAAGGAGAAGTTGTCCGGACAAGCATTTTTTGGTAAAATCAAGGGCCATAACTCAGAAAGTAATGGTCGGATTTTTGTGAAATTTACGTGTTGCACATCTACAGGTCCTAATGCACACCTGTGCCAAGTATGAAGCAAATCGGACAGTAACTGAAGGAGGAGTTGTCAGGACAAGCATTTTTGGGTCAAATCAGGGGCTATAACTCAACAAGAGCTTCTATTCGCAGAGCGGGGCATATACGCCCGAGAGGGGCTTGTCACTAAAATTGGCCATTTTTTTCAATTCAAGGGCAGATAATTCAAGAACGAAAAGAGTTATCTGAATTCCATTAGCGGTGTGCACAACTAGACACCATGGAGATTCAATGTGGCAAGTTTGATTGAATTCCGATCAAAACTGTAGGAGGAGTTGCGCACACAAGAAATTGCTAACGGACGGACAGGCAGACAGACGGACGACCGGGGCCATAACATAATACGACCCTTCGAGCGTATAATAAAAAGTATCGGTCCGATTTCCGTGAAATTTGCGTCTTGCACATCTACAGGTCACAATGAACACTTGTGCCAAGTTTGAAGCAAATCGGACAGTAACTGTAGGAGGAGTTGTCCATACAAGCATTTTTGGATCAAATCAGGGGCCATAACTCAGAAAGTAATGGTCGGATTTTTGTGAAATTTACGTGTTGCACATCTACAGGTCCTAATGCACACCTGTGCCAAGTATGAAGCAAATCGGACAGTAACTGAAGGAGGAGTTGTCAGGACAAGCATTTTTGGGTCAAATCAGGGGCTATAACTCAACAAGAGCTTCTATTCGCAGAGCGGGGCATATACGCCCGAGAGGGGCTTGTCACTAAAATTGGCCATTTTTTTCAATTCAAGGGCAGATAATTCAAGAACGAAAAGAGTTATCTGAATTCCATTAGCGGTGTGCACAACTAGACACCATGGAGATTCAATGTGGCAAGTTTGATTGAATTCCGATCAAAACTGTAGGAGGAGTTGCGCACACAAGAAATTGCTAACGGACGGACAGGCAGACAGACGGACGACCGGGGCCATAACATAATACGACCCTTCGAGCGTATAATAAAAAGTATCGGTCCGATTTCCACGAAATTTGCGTCTTGCACATCTACAGGTCACAATGAACACTTGTGCCAAGTTTGAAGCAAATCGGACAGTAACTGTAGGAGGAGTTGTCCGGACAAGCATTTTTGGATCAAATCAGGGGCCATAACTCAGAAAGTAATGGTCGGGTTTTTGTGAAATTTGCGTGTTGCACATCTACAGGTCCTAATGCACACCTGTGCCAAGTATGAAGCAAATCGGACAGTAACTGAAGGAGTAGTTGTCCGGACAAGCATTTTTGGTCAAATCAGGGGCCATAACTCAACTAATCCGAGTCTTCTCTGATATAAATACGCTCTTTGATATTTTGATTTTTTCGCTATGTACATCAGAGAGCGTTGCTCTTTGAAAAAATCAAGAAGTTCTCTACAAATTGTTGCGCATCGTTCACCGTCCGATCTTAAACGCTATCGTTAAAACCCTTGATGATTTAGATCAATAAACCATTTATTGTCATACATGTTGAAAAATTTACGGCCAAAAAGTATTTCTAAAAGGTTTATAGGCAATGTTTTTCAACAACCCTCATCTGAGCAGCCTTTGTTTACCTTGACCTTCCATTCAAAACCAAAGGTTATACTTTTCCAGCAGGCCGATTTGAAATGAAATTTTTGGTCAGGTATGACAAAAAATTATTTATTGATCTATACCCTACAGTGTTTTACCGAGTGATTCGATATGATACACAAAAACAAAGCTTCACTACTTGTAACGTTACCGAACTTTCCGCTGTTTTCAAAGAGCAACGCTCTCTGATGTAAATAGCGAAAAATCAAAATATCAAAGAGCGTATTTACATCAGAGAAGACTCTGATTATAACTCAACAAGAGCTTTGCAGAGCGGCGCATATACGCCCGAGAGGGGCTTGTCACTAAAATTGGCCATTTTTTCAATTCAAGGGCAGATAATTCAAGAACGAAAAGAGTTATCTGAATTCTGTAAGCGGTGTGCACAACTAGACACCATGGAGATTCATTGTGGCAAGTTTGATTGAATTCCAATCAAAACTGTAGGAGGGTGAATTCAAATAAAATGGCACCAAAAAATTATTTTTTTCCAATTTTTAAATTTCAATTGATCATTTTTGTCTATATGTTCTAATATTGTACATAGATCAAATTTTGATAATCTAAAACGGCATTGAAAAATATTTAGACATAAAAAAGTTTCAGATTTTTTAATTGAAGAAAATCAACGGAAAAATATGAAAATACATATATTTACAAAGTAGTGTACCCTCACATAATGTTACGAAAAATAATATTTTTTTCAATCCAAATTGTAATTTGTGAATCAATAAGGAATTCTAAGCAAAAAACCTAGTTTTTCTGTCATAAATCTGGTGAAAATATGACTTTTTACACAAAATTACTAGTGATTTTTTCATACATTGGTCAAAAAGTTTTTATTATGATAAAGTTTGGCCTCATATAGACTTCAGACCCAATTTTCTCAACAATATAATGAATTCAGAACATGTCTGCAAAAAACCTTGTACCATTGTCATGTTTGATCTAAAATCTAGACAATCCAAAACTTGCATCTTTTGTCACAAAGTTGTTGCACTCCAGACATTCTTAACCCATTCGGATAATTTATGATCCTCCTTGTTCTTCTTTTTCAAGTTAAATGGTAAAAATAATTCACAAGATTACTATAACAAACAATTTTATACTCTTCCATGTATTTCAAACAATGAGTACTTGTAATCATACGAAGATAGTTCAATTTCTAAGAAAATCTTTAATTTCGTGAATATTTTTTCCTAAATATGCACTGGATAGGTATAAAAAATGACTTATATTATACCTTGACATGTAATAAGCGCTAACTGAACAAGAACAATTAACTATCTTACATAGGCGTGCTATAAATGTTGAAAAATGAAAGTTCTTTTCTTTGAAATAATTTGTTGCACTCCAGACATATTCACATGTTGACAATATTGGCTAATTTATGATACAATTCGCACTTCTTCATCAAGTAAAATGGTACAAATAATTCATGTGATAACTATTACAAGCAATGCTACTCTTTTCCTTGTATTTCAAACAATGAGCAATTGTAATCATACCAAGATAGTTCAATTTTCTAAGATTTAAATTTCTAACCCCTGAAATGAAAACCAATTGCAAAGATGACACAAATTTGTGCCTAAATTGTTTAAATATATGCCCTCTTTCAAAAAAACAATATTTGATGATTACTCTTTCTTTAGATCAGGTCTTTTTTAATTAAGCCAAAAAACTTGTTGCACTCCAGACAACATAAATACTGGTCTAAATCAAACACAAGTCTGTGTCTAAACTCGATTTCTGGTGTGAATAATCTTTGAGTCTATGTTATCTGAAAAAGAGAACAATAGTTCATTAAAAAGTAATATATAGTGAAAGAGGGGTTGTTAAACTTCAAATGTTACACTCCAGACAAACATGGGTGAGTTTATTTAAGGAACAGTCATGAGTTTTTGTCCTTATGTAGGTATTCAAAATCATATTTGCTCAAGGCTACGAACATTTTAGTACATGGATTATCATAAAAACTTGACTTTTCAGTCATAGAATTCCCACAGTATTCAATTATTTCGAGTTTCTCTATATTTGCCGTTGCACTCCAGACAGCGCACGACTTTTGTTCTTGTGTGAACCTCAGCGAACCCTTTGCACACAAACACTAACCACATACAAAATTCAAAACTCAAGATGTTTAAGTTAATGTAAAAAGTCTTACTTTTACACACATATTATTATTCTTTTATTGCTATGTATTTAGAAAAAAAGAAAGTTTTTTTCTGTTTACAAAAAAGCGTTTCACTCCAGACATTTTTTGCATGTTTTTTGGGCATAACTTTAAAACCGTTAAAGATATTTCAATAAAATTTTGCATGAACATAGAATACACTAATTAACATCACATGGTCATTGCAATTTGATCAAATATTCTATTCTTTTTAGTCTAGATGAAAAAATATGCTTGGTGCCATTTATTTTGAATTCACCCAGGAGGAGTTGCGCACACAAGAAATTGCTAACGGATGGACAGACAGACAGAGGGACAGACAGACAGACGGATGACCGGGGCCATAATATAATACGAACCTTCGGGCGTATAAAAAGTATCGGTCCGATTTCCGTGAAATTTGCGTCTTGCACATCTACAGGTCACAATGAACACTTGTGCCAAGTATGAAGTCAATCGGTCATCAAGTGTAGGAGTTGTCCGGACAAAGTTTTGGAGACAGACCAACAAACCAACAAACCAACCATCCAACCACTGGATCGACAGGCTGATTCCAGTATACCCCCTCCAAACTTCGTTTGCGGGGGTATAACAATTTCTTTATTTACCCACAATGTTCTCTAACCAACAGGAATACGACAAAAACAGCATGAGATTGGTAAAATAAATCAAAACTCACCAGAAATCAGCTGGTGTCCCTAACCAACAAACCGGAGTTAAAGCTGCAGCAACAACAATACATACATAACAAAAACTCCAGTGTGAGTCATTATATTGGTTGATCAACGCAGCTATGTTCTCCGAGGCCAACAGCAAAAATACAACTCCAACTCCAAATAAGGTAAAATTGATGGAAAAGGATACAAGATACCTGGAATGAATAAAGGAAAAGCTTTCCAGCCAGTCCTTCATCAAAAAGGCTGGTACAAATTGGAAAATGTTGAAAGTGTTGCAGATAAGAAAATCACTTTTACCAATTATGAGAACTTCACTTTGACCCTTTCCCAAACAAGACCTGGTTTTGAGGCCCCTAATAGAAAAGGCTTAGGAAACATTGAGACAAAAGAAGAAACTGCTGATTACCAGCAGTTTCTTTTTTTGTCTTCTTTTGTCTCAATATTTTCATCCAATGCCATATTTTACACAAATCCCATCATTAATAATGTCCATTTTGTCACTTGTGGCAGTTTTTGAGGTGTATCACCCTAAAATTTTGCTGTTTGGGAAAGGGTTGAGAGAAGTCACAACATGGTCTTGTTTGGTAATGGGTTAAGCTTTCTTTGTTGAGAGATGAGAAATGTGAGGAAAATAGATATACCTTTGGATACCATTGTGGCAAAAGTAGAAAATGCTGATAACCAGCAATTTTTCCGTTTGAATCAATCCTTTCTTTGATAAGTATTATAAACATAATTCATATCTTTGTCCACATCCATTTGCAGCAGTTTTCAAATCGGTCTGTCTAAATTCTTACTGTTTGCGAAAGGGTTAATCAAAGAGCAATTACCGTCCAAATTTTCCGTAAGCAGCTTGACCAATAGCCGGGTATGGATATCTCACATGACCCGTTCTATATTGTTCGTTCCTCTCTCGTACGAGCGACCATGATTTACCGAGAATATCTCCCGTATAGGCGGACAGAAAACAGCATAATACTATAAATATCAATCCAAACCAACCTGCAAGGAAACAAGAGGGCCGTTGGCCCTAGGTCGCTCACCTGAAATTATTGAGAATTAGTCAAATTTCTCCTTTTCTGGTGCCATGGCAACCAGAGTTTTTAGTCAATTTCAATTCTTTTATCAATTCTTTAAGAGGACCTCCTAAGGAATATTTTTGCCAAGTTTAGTTGAAATTAGCCTGGTAGTTTAGGAGATGTCGTTCAAAGATAGTATTGAGAAACAGTCAAATTTCTCCTTTTCTGTTCCCATGGCAACCAGAGTTTTTTATGGATTTCAATTCTTTTAGCAATTCTACAAGAGGGTCATCTAAGGAACATTCCTGCCATGTTTGGTTGAAATTGGCCTGGTGGTTTAGGAGGAGATGTCGTTCAAAGATAGTATTGAGATTCATTCTTATGTCTCCTTTTCGGTTGCCATGGCAACCAGAGTTTTTTTTATGGATTTCAATTCTTTTAGCAATTCTGAAAGGGGGTCACCTAATGAACATTCCTGCCAAGTTTTGTTGAAATTGGCCCAGAAGTTTAGGAGGAGATGTCGTTCAAAGATAGTATTGAGATTCAGTCAAATTTCATCTTTTCTGTTGTCATGGCAACCAGAGTTTTTTATGGATTTCAATTCTTTTAGCAATTCTGAAAGGGGGTCACCTAAGGAACATTCCTGTCAAGTTTGGTTGAAATTGGCCAAGTAGTTTTGGAGGAGATGTCATTCAAAGATAGTATTGAGATTCAGTCAAATTTCTCCTTTTCTGTTGCCATGGCAACCAGAGTTTTTTATGGATTTCAATTCTTTTAGCAATTCTGAAAGGGGGTCACCTAAGGAACATTCCTGCCAAGTTTGGTTGAAATTGGCCCAGTAGTTTAGGAGGAGATGTCGTTCAAAGATAATATTGAGATTCAGTCAAATTTCCCCTTTTCTGTTGCCATGGCAACCAGATTTTTTCATCGATTTCAATTCTTTTAGCAATTCTGAAAGGGGGTCTCCTAAGGAACATTCCTGCCAAGTTTGGTTGAAATTTGCCAAGTAGTTTAGGAGGAGATGTCATTTAAAGAAATTGTTGACGGACGACGGACGAAGCACGACGGACGGACGCCGGACAAAAGGTGATCACAATAGCTCACTTGAGCACCTTGTGCTCAGGTGAGCTAAAAAGCCATTAAGGTAGTCCACCTCGAATGAGATTCACATGACGCCGGAATTATTCAAGTAACATCATAAACATTCGGCAATGGAACATTCCACTTCCAAATGTTATAACATCTTCAAAATGAGGTCAGATAAGTAACATATGTTAATGTCAAATGAAAAAATTCCGACATCGCGTAAATCTCATTAGGGATGCACTACCTTAACCCATTATAAGACGGCAAAATTTCAGATGTATCTTAATTTGAAGATGTTGCAAACAATCAATTCAAGAGAATAAAGTTGTACTAGATCTATTTGGGGTCTTTCTGTGTAAGAAACATTGATACTGTCAAGCGTCATCATGTGGGAATGAGGTAATTTTTAAACACAAACCTTTCCCAAACAATCAAAGAATTCAAAAGAATTTTAAGAGAAAGGTTGTACAATTATCAAGGAAAAAAGAAAATGGAAATTATTCAAACCTTTACCAAATGATAAAACAAACAACAGCTTCGCAGAGTGGCGCAAAATACACCCGAGAGGGGCTTGTCAGTAAAATTGGCCATTTCTTTCAATTCAAGGGCAGATAATTCAAATGTGAAACATGTTTGCACATTTACACACCATAGAGATTCATTGTGGCTAGTTTGATTGAATTCTGGTTGAAACTGTAGGAGTTGCACATTTTTGAGAAAATGGGCATTTTTTTCTTAAATTCAAGGGCAGATAAAAATTCAAGAACGAAAACAGTAAATCTAAATTCCGTAAGTAATGTGCACAACTAGACACCATGAAGATTCATTGGGGCAAGTTTGATAAAATTCTGATGAAAACTGTAGGAGGAGTTGCGCACACAAGAAAATGGGCATTTTTTAAATTCAAGGGCAGATAATTCATGACCGAAAAGAGTTATCTGAATTCCGTAAGCAGTGTGCATAACTAGACACCATGGAGATTCACTGTGGCAAGTTTCATCAAATTCCGATCAAAACTGTAGGAGGAGTTGTGCACACAAGAAATTGCTAACAGACAGACAGACCTACGGACAGACAGACAGACGGAGGACCAGGGTCAACATAATACGACCCTTCGGGCGCACAAAAACCGATCCAAATTAAAATGCTTAATATGTACAGGCTCACCTGGATCTATGTCGGTGTCATAATGGTGTGTATGATAGACTTACCAGCCCCATCTACAGCTTTAGGCAGTGCCAGAACTCCGGACCCTGCTATCTCACCGACAATGAATACGGCACATGTGAATATACCCAGTCCATTAACGCGCTCTTCTACCAATGGCTGCTGGTGGGTAGAAAAGAAAAACATTTATGGAAACATTGCAGGGAAAGATGAAATAGTGTCACTGCTATCTCTACCACTGTTAATACAACACACACGAAAATGCAGTGTCTGTTAGCTCTCTCTACCACTGACTACTCAGGGAATAAAATACTTTATACAAATTCTTACAATTTAAAAGAACACTAGTTTTCCATGGTCAACATAGCTTGCTTAAACAAATCCACCACAAACTCAAAATCCCAGACTTTCCTAATAAGGATTGTTGAAATTAGTAATTGAGATTGAATGAGTTATATAAACAAAGTTAGAGGCCCTTAATGGCATGAATCGCCCCACAGGTCCTAAATTTCTTTTTTAATATGCAATCCAAGTTTTGGCTAAATTGTTCAATATTTGTGGTTCTTAGAGCAAAAACAGCATTATTGCTGATAAAAGTTCATGAATGAACGTTAAGGTCATTCTAGACTTGTGACTGTCTGATAAATACACGGGTGGGCATCAGGGGAGCTACCTCGAAAATGTGTTAACGTAAATTTATTCCCACGCCACATCCGGGAATGTCGAGGTAGTGGAAATCCCCGTATTTTGACAAACGGACAAAGGTGAGCTCTCCCTTTTATTTGTTTTTTCTTTCAAAGAGCGCATTACTTAAAAATCTGGCGATGCAGTGCAATGCTACTATGTTTTAGCAATGCATGAAGACCGAAAACCCCATTAAATAGTGGAAAATACGAGCAGGACGACATTAATTCCAGGACTGGTGGATTGCATTTTCGCCCTGTGTTGACATATCAGCAGGCATCTCGAGGCAGATACTGTACTTTATTTTCAGTTTCTGACCACTATCACATATTTTGATGCAACGTGTATTCAAATTGACTACAGTGACGCAAAAATTCCAGATGTTCTGGTCTCCTGAACAGATTAATTGCCCAAAAACTCATTCTTGTTGTTCCCAGACCATCGGGGTAGCGGTAATCTATCGAGATAGTTCCCATGCGTCCCAAACATCTAGCCTTCTGATATATTGATGTGTTGATATACTTTAATGATTCTGGACAGCGACCCAATGGCTAGTTGGCGAAAATCAGTTCCGCTAGTCACAGAACTGTGATGCACGTGCAATATCTAATTATAGCAGAATTTTGAGAACTTATGAAACAATGAGCAGGAACTGCCGCAATCAAAGAGACAACTATTAATCTTAACTCCCAGAATGCTGGAAGTGCCTATCTTGAATTAAGTCCTCCGTAAATAGCCTACAAACCCACCTAGGAACAATACAGCTGATAAATTTCTCTTTTCTGCAGGTACATTTGGGTTTGGCGGAATCAGTACTATAACTTGATTTTAAGGTGTAGGTTTCTGGCTAAGCAGTACTGCGTTTTGTTTTGATGTAGATGTTTCTGAAAAATTGAATAAATTAAATTGTGTATTTTTATGCTTTTCAGTCATTTTATGTGTCCAAACACTTTAAGTTAAGTTCTGGTGACTGAGTGACAAACTTTTGGGAAAAGGGATGCTAACGCGGCTTACAATATGTTCTCTTTGTATTGGTACTTAAATGTAATTTTTGTTGTTTCCCACTTGGGTTTCAGGTTGGGATTTATGTTGTGATTGGGGCAGTTCCTGCTCATTGTTTCATAAGTTCTCAAAAAATCTGCTATAATTAGATATTGCACGTGCAACATAGTTCTTTGACTAGCGGAACTGATTTTCGCCCAACCATTAAGTCGCTGTCCAGAATTATTAAAGTATATCAACACATCAATACATCAGAAGGCTAGATGTTTGGGACGCATGGGAACTATCTCGATAGATTACCGCTACCCCGATGGTCTGGGAACAACACGAATGAGTTTTTGGGCAATTAAGGGGGAATGCTCCAGTTTTTCGGAACACTCGGACATTACTGTAGTAAATTAAATGTTTCGTACCAATATGTTTCGCTACCATATTTTCAATAATATAACACATCAATACAATTTACCATTTTCGACGGTAAAAGTGCATTTATTATGCGAAACTGATTTCCTCAGGATGGAAATCGATTATTTAGAGCAAAACAGTCGTAAGTGTGTATGCAGTTACCGCTGTTTTGCGTCATTTTATTCATGTGTAGCTGATAAAAATTGCTGTAATTCACTAATTAGTGCGCTGACCTATACATTTTCTTTTTGAATTATTACCAGGACGTGTTGCTTAATACAATGAGGGAGTTTTATCAAATTCTATTATGTAGAACTTGAAATATTTCCAGAAATATGCAAATTTTGACATAAAACACTCCAGCTTCGTTGATCTAACCGAACATGTGATCATGCTGTTTTATGCATTTACGCGTTTATAATAGCACATATTTTGGGTTTTCTTTTCTTATTAAATGTAAGACGTTACTTTAAATCCGTTTTCGGGACTAAACGATGAATATACAGCATTTCATTAGCATTTTAGTAACCTTGGACAGGTGCAAGAAATTGTGCATTTTTTCGATGTAGGGGTATGTGATACGAATGCCTATAAAATTCAAAAAGATCGCTGACCATCCATTTTTATTTTATTTTTCAATTGGTAATAACATGTAATTTCAACATACAAAATATAAATAAATTCTATTATTGGGAAAAAATTTAGGAAACTGGAGCATTCCCCCTTAATCTGTTCAGGAGACCAGAACATCTGGAATTTTTGCGTCATTGTAGTCAATTTGAATACACGTTGCATCAAAATATGTGATAGTGGTCAGAAACTGAAAATAAAGAACAATATCTGCCTCGAGATGCCTGCTGATATGTCAACACAGGGCGAAAATGCAATCCACCAGTCCTGGAATTAATGTCGTCCTGCTCGTATTTTCCACTATTTAATGGGGTTTTCGGTCTTCATGCATTGCTAAAACATAGTAGCATTGCACTGCATCGCCAGATTTTTAAGTAATGCGCTCTTTGAAAGAAAAAACAAATAAAAGGGAGAGCTCACCTTTGTCCGTTTGTCAAAATACGGGGATTTCCACTACCTCGACATTCCCGGATGTGGCGTGGGAACAAATTAACGTTAACACATTTTCGAGGTAGCTCCCCTGATGCCCACCCGTGAAATAGAGATTTTGAAGTCAAACAATGACATTAAATGATATTAAAGTCTCTGATTCTCTTATTTATCAGACCAAGGAAAGATAATTTAGCCTACTATAATTCTGAATCTTGTTCACAGTTGCGTGCCTTGATTTTTTTAGACATAACATAAATATTCAGAGTCTGACACCAGACTAAGGTAATTCCTGTATTTGGTAGAAATGCATTCAGTAGTGTTTTAGGAGATTTTCAAAGAAAAAGTTTATATCTACAGAACAACACACTGATGAACACACCACCCTGACAATAGCCAGCTGGCCTGTCAGCCAGTGGAGCTAAAAAGTAATTAGTATGTCAATACATGTATATCTATTGATTTCTATCCAGTGTTATTATTTAGAGGATTTGTTTTATCAGCCTAATATCTGACAGTGAATCAAGCAAAAACAGATCTACATGTCAAAGAAAAACTGTTGTAAGTATATTATGAATTAACAACAGTTTGACCCTAACTCCAGTGCCGAGTAGTCTGTCAAGCAAAACATGACCATGTAGAATGTACCAAGGGTCAAAATTGTTGTAACTACCTATTTTTCAGATATTCATTTTTTTTTTTTTTTGTATTTTCTAAATCTTTAGGAAGGAATACATCATGTGTTTTAATATTAGGTTTCAATTCTGTACAATTAAAAAGATAGAATTCTAAAAATAGTTTCCCTCTTTAGCTTTGAGAAAGTTATTAAGTTTTTTCCATTTCCTGTAAAGTTTGATAAAACCAAGTTACAACGGTGTTGCGTTGAACCCTTGGTACATGACTTGTATGTAGCGACACTGACTTAGACTGCTAGCATATTGTCAGTGTTATTGCAAAACCTCGTAACTCCAGCTTGATTCAAGCTGGAGTTACAAGGTTTTGCAATAACACCAGTTGACGCTATACAATGCATATGAGCCAGAATCTGGGTAATGGTCCCTTTTAGCATTGGAGATCAATTTGGATCCAGGCCCCGGTTTCTCGAAAAAAACTTTAGTATATTCTCATGTGAACATGCTCAACTTAAAAGGGATACTCTCCAATGTTGAAGGGTATTCGATTGAAGTTCACATGGATTTCGTGCGATTTGAGCACAGTGCTCAGATTTGAGCATGAGAACGTACTTAAAATTTTTCGAGAAACCGGGGCCAGATCTGGCTGTGCAATCACACAGACTGATCACTTTAGATCTATGTTTTTCTCTTAACAACTTTTTCATTTCCTGTAGAACTTGTAATAGAAGTTAGTAGCATGGATCCTTTTGGACTGCATTAGACCATAGGCTGATCTGGAAACACAGTTTTCTAAAATGGTCTATGGCACTGGCGTAGCTAGCCAAAAATAAAGTGTACGCAAAAAAAAGACATGCCTAATGTGTCGGGAGGCTTGATGGCGGGCTCCATACTGCCGGGGTGGGTCTTGAGGGCATCTCCCAGAAAATATTTGGAAATTTAATGTAGATGCTTATGAAAAACATACCAATTGCAGGCCCGTAGGAACAGGGGGGGGGGGGGGGGGGCTAGGGGGGCTAAGCCCCCCCCCCCCATATTGGCCAAAAATGCCGAATTTTCTTAATTTACACTGAAAATTTTGGGAAAATCCAAATTAGCCCCCCCCCCAATATTCAGGACAAGGGCTTTAGCCCCCCCATATGAAATTGCTTCCTACTGGCCTGAATTGCTCATCAGGAGCAACGAATGACCATGGTCATTCGTGGCTACTGGTGGGTTTTGGTATGTATTTTAATGGCGATTCAGGAGTTTATTAAGGGAAACGAAAACAAAAATACACATTTTTTAGATTCTTTGCAATGTGTACGCAATTGCGTTTTGCGTACAGGTTGCGAGCCCTATGTAAGGTCTCCTTCTCCAGATCCTGGCTCATAAACAACCAATATTGTCATGTTGTACAAGCTTATCTCAATAAAGATAACAAAATTACTGATAACTTAAATAATTTCACTCAGCCATGTACAAATATTTGATGTATTATCATCATCGTGGGATGAGTAGCTAGTGGCTTGAACGAGATTTTGTGTTTGTACTGATGAGAGAAATACCAGGAACATATGGTTATGTGCAAAAACCCTGCAAACATACCTATATCGGGCCAATATCGGCTACAAGTTAGAATATTAGCTTGTTTTGCCAATATTGGACAGATGTTGGGTGGTTATCAAATTGAAATCTGAATACCGGGTATTCTACTTTTTCTCTGATAATGCCAATATTGGGCGGATAGCTTTTGGTGTTACAGAGCCGACATTGGGCCGACATTTCTGTGCATATCGGGCGGATCTGAAATGTTTGCTGGGAACCCATCTCATCATTATCAATTATATATCACTCACCTGAATTGCCACATCATTTTCCATTGTATTTGTCTCCTCTTGCACTGATGTTTGTTTCCTTTTCCCTGAATGTTTGGCCCACAGTCAGATGAATTCTTACTTAAATTTTTCAAAGTAGTCTTACATAATAGCTTGACTTCTCACCATCATTTCTGCCTATATGTTTATATTCTGACTGAAACTGAAAGTTACCTATAAATTGAAATTAGTTAGTAAACCGACCACAATGTTGTAAATCAATTTAACTCTTTCAAAAATCAAGCTATGTTTTTATGTCCCTATTATAAAAAGCTTGGGAAAGCATCTAGACAAAAGAAGAGAATGACTTCTAAAGACCAGAACATTCTTTTTTTTCCTCAATATTTTCTTTTTATATTGAACAAAACTTCCACATCTTATATCAGTTTTTTCATCTATGGCTACTTTCAATTTAGAATAAATTTGCTGTTTGCAATAAACAAGACCTGCTGATAACTTGCTTTCTCTACTTTTAAATATTTTTAGGTGCTAAAATGTTCAAAAATTCATCTTTATTTACATCCATTTTGTCCTCAGCAGTAAGTTTAAAAGTGCTACAGTAAATAAGAGTAAATAATGTTTGGAAAAGGTTTAAAATATCGCTGCTTTTCTTCGTAAACCTCGTATCTGCAGCTTAAAACAAGCTGCAGATACGAGGTTTTCATAGAAAAGCGACGGTATGCTCTATATTTAACATTTTCCAGTAATTGGTACTTGAAAAGAAGTTAAGGAAAATGCATGACAGTGACTCATTCAAAGTACTTATTCATTAAGTGTCATTTGGTTTGTTTGACCAGGGAAAAAAAGAATTAGACAAGCATACTTTTGAGTGGCAAATGGTAATATATCAAAGTATGGAAACAATCTAGGAAAAGGAATAGCAACTTGTTATATTTCATTTGCCTGTCTTTTCTTTCAATGTTTCTTTCAATGTTTCCAAAAATAAACTTTGTAGACTATGAATAAACCTTGATTTACCCTTTCCCAAACAAAATATGATTTTGATGTCCATAGAAGAAATAACTTTGGAAAACATTGAGAGAAAAGAAGAAATAGCTGATAATCAGAAATGTCTCCTTTTCCTTCAATATTTTCTATACTATAGTATACACTTATTCTACTTCTGACATCGATTATTTTGCTTTCTGCAACTCCATTCAAATTGTATTAGTCAGAAATTTTGACGATTTGGGAAAGGGTTATTGAGGAGTCTAAGTATCTAAATGTATTCTACTGTGAAAGTAACAGAAGGATACATCTCTAATAAAATTGTGACATTCTAAAATTAATTTTTCAGTCTTTAGAGGAAGGATAAAAAATAATAATTTACTAATTTATTTATCCATTGATTTTGAAATCTTTAAAACAGTGCACTTTAAACACAAACTACACCTTTACCTATCAAATTATCCATGTGACTCGCTATATCAAATTACTATCTCAGATTTAACCCTTTCTCAAATGTTGAAAATACGGACTGGTCCAATTTGATCTGTAGACTACAAAATTTATGTGAATTAAGATGGAATTTGTGTTCTTTACTGAACAAGAAAATACTGAGGGAAAAGGAGAAAATGCTGGTGTCTATCATTTTCTTCTTTTGTCTTAATATTTTCCCACCCTTTTCTTTTAGGGACATCAAAACTAGGTCTTGTTAAGGAAGGGTTAACTGATTGCAATATTACCGACTTTAACCATTATCCAAACTATCCAACTTTAGGAAAGTTCTAATTTGAAAGCTGTTGCAAATGACAAAATAGATCTTAGTTTGTATGATAACTGCGTAAAAAATATTGAAGATAAAAAAGTTGATTTTGAGAGCTTAATGTCAGCAAAATTTTTCGCAAGGCTTAATAGATCTAAAAGGGGTAGTTAAAAATGAGGTAAATGGATATTCTATTATAGACCTTCAGAAAAACTATTGTAGTCTAGAAGACACATGAATGGAAAGAAAAGAAAATACTGGTAGCCATCATTTTCTCCTTTTCCCATGTTTGATTTCGTTATCGACTGGAAATGTATTGTGGCAGATGATTATCTTCATCAGTATTTATTTATAGCCTAATCAACATTTCATTACATGGAAATGGGTAAAATGATCACTTAGTCATATCCCAAACAAGACAACAGCTTTCAAATATTCGAACAGTAAAAAGGTTAAGACATTTTGGGATTCTCCTTTTACTTCATTGTTTTCTTAGCATTGTTTTACATGAACCCTTTCTTAATCAGTACCTATCTTTTTTGTTGACTGTAGCACATTTCAAATCAAAACAGTCCAGTTATTTGCCATTTGGGAATACATTTGTATTGCAGTCAAGGAATTGCATCATAAAAATCTACATCATTTTGAAAATGATCTTCACATTTAAGTATGCTTGACATAAAATCATTCATGTGGGTCATAAATGAATATTTTTACCCTTCACATACAAATCAGCCAGGATCTGGAAAAAGAACCCTTAAGGCTTTTGAGCCCAACATGGTTCCAGATCAGCCTGCGTATACACACAGTCTGATCAGGAACCATTTTGTTCTCCATTAGCTTCGTCATGGTCTGTAGCAATCACATGAGAGTAACATGGATCTAGGTCAGACTGCACCTAGGCACAGCCTGACCTTGAAACATGGCTCTCTCAAATGCTATAAGGGACGTTTTTCCAGATCCTGGCTCCAATACAAATACTAGCTAAAGAATCTTAAGTTGACAATGTAGATCATGATCAGCTTGCATAAATAGACAGTCTGATCTCCATTTTCATCATTTGCCAAATTGTGAAATTTTAGACAATTCTGATTGAAAGCTGTAACAGATGACAAAATGATTGATTATTAATTGAAATATTGAAAAATGTTGTGTCATGTGATTCCCCACCATGAACACGGCTTGTCTAAACAGAGGTTTATCACAAAGTCTTATTCCAAGGTCAAGGTAACAAGGTCATGGTCACAAGGTAAAGGTAACTAGAACTTTTGTAAAGCGGACAAATACCCCCATCTAGAGTCTTGTCACTGAAAAAGTGCTATAGGTCACTCGGTTCTTCAGTTGGAGCACTGAAATGGATTTTCTACAAAGCCCAATTATGACCTTGACCTTCATGATCCAAAAAAATAGGGCAGCTCTTTTGGTCAAGGGCAACAACTGTGTAATGTTTCATGGTCCTAGGTCAAACGGTTCTTGACTAAGAGCATGGAAACGGATTTTCAACAAAGTCCAATTGTGACCTTGTCCTTTGACATTCATGACCCACAAATAGAGAACCTCTTTAGGTCAACAACTGTGAAAAGTTTCATGTTCCAGGTTGGAGCAATGAAACAGATTTTTAACAAAGTCCAGTTGTGACCTTGACCTTTATGATCCAAAAACAATAGGGCAGCTCCTTGGGTCAAGGGCAACAACTGTGTAATGTTTTATGGTCCTAGGATAAACGGTTCTTGACTTAGAGCACAGAAACAAATTTTCAACAAAATCCAATCGTGACCTTGACATTTGACCTTCATGGCCCAAAAACAATAGGGCAGCTCCTTTGGTCAAGGACAACAACTGTGTAAAGTTTCATGGTCCTAGGTCAAACCGTTCTTGACTTGGAGCTCGGAAACGGATTTACAACAAAGTCCAATTGTGACCATGACCTTTGACCTTTATGACCCCAAAACAATAGGGCAGATCCTTGGGACAAGGGCAAGAGGTTTTCCTATGCTTTCTGTGCCTCCTGAAAACGGAGGCATTCCCAAAGCAAAAGGCTGTGTTCCCAAAGGAAATTTTCTTCAATTTTTCCCAATCTATTCAAGAGGTTTAAATTCACTATTGAAAAATGAGTTTTTCGCTTACTTTTTAGCCCAAAATGAGCTATTTTGTGCTCTAAAAATTTCCCAATTTGGCCAGACTCCTTTTCCCAAAATGCCTAGGAAAACCACTGACTGGGCAACAACGGAGTAAAGTTTCTTGGTCCTATGTCAAACGTTTCTTCACTTATAGCACAATAACAGATTTCCAACAAAGTCCAATTGTGACCTTGACCTTTCACCTTCATGACCCAAAAACTATAGCGCACCTCCTTGGGTCATGCGCTACAACAGTGTAGTTTTTTGATCCTAGGTCAAAGGGTTCTCAAGTTAGAGCACACAATAAAGTCTACAGACGAAAGACGGACAGAGACTTCGTAGATGGGGAGGGGGGTTAACAAAGTAAAGATTAGGAGGAGGTATCCATGTGTGAAATATCAAGGCTCTATTTCCATTAGAATGTGGGATGTAGAATAGATTCAGGGTTGCCACTCAAACTTCATTTCAAAATTCCCTGACTTTTCCCTGATTTTTCCCTGACTAAAGACCATTTTCCATACATACAATCACAGAGTTTTGATATACTTTTTCTTGCATTTTTTGAATTATTTTTAAACCCTAATGTTTCTAACGGCCTCCCAACTCCCCAATTAGAGGTCCTCGCCCACCAAAACATTTATATATTATCTCAATACATGTTAATAAGTTCGGAGAGATTCAATTTTGACTTTTTTGGGGGGCAAGTCTTTTCTTACAAGATAAACCTCAGCTGGCATCACTAGAGAACTCAACATGGTTAAATAATGTAAGCTGATTGGCTTTATTCCGAAAAGTTCAAGTAATTTGTTCTAAAATCAGCTATTTCTTCTTCAAACACAAGTTAATTCCTTCAAGTATAAGCATGTTAAACCTTCTAAAATATAGTTGTCAGGGGCATACTCTAAATCAGGATTTTGTAATTTTTGAGCCAATTCATTCACGTGTTGAAAGCCATTCGAGCATGCCATGCCAGTGGAGACAAGAGAAGACATTGTTCTTTCTTTAAAGGGGTTCGGGGGTCCCCCAAGAAAATTGGGAAAATATGGTGAGATTTGATGGCATCTGGGGTCTATTTGGCACAATTTTACTGAAAAAGATCTTACTTGAAAACCATCAATAATATGATTTTCAGAACTGGATTCTACCTTGACCATAAAATTTTGAAATTCCCTGACATTTCCCTGACTTTTCCCATTTTTCTGACTTTCCTTGACTCAAATCAAAATTCCCTGACTTTTCCCTGACCTGGAAAAAATATCATTTTCCAGACTTTTTTCCCTGACTGGCTGGCAACCCTGAGATTATGTTTTATAAAGGCAGGTCAAACTCAAAGATCAAGGTCACAAGGTCCAATGTCATACTCCCAAATGAAAGGTCTTTGTAAGAGGCATCCAAAGGAAAAGTATTGATACACTGTCTCTAATACAGCATAACATCTAGGCCAGATTTTAACTTTAACGAATATAAAGGTCAAACTCCAAAATTATTATCAAGGTCTCAAATAATGGTCCAAACTGAAATATCTTCTGATCGTTTTCTTTACAATGAGATATCAAACAGATTGGTAGTTGAAAAAGACAGCTATACTCACTTCACAATATATTTGAGCCAGAATCTGGAAAATGTCCTTTAAGGCATTTGAAAACAACATGAATCTAGATCAGCCTGTGCATACGCACAGTATGATCCAGATTCGCATTGTTCTCTCATAGCTTTTTCATGACCTGTTGTAACTTAGAATAAGCAGCAGCATTTCATTTTGACCACAGGCTGATTTGGAAACTCAGTTTTCTAAAGTGCTATAAGGGCCCTTTTTGCCAGATCCTGGCTCATTAATAATGTCTGTCTGATCCTGTAGGAATGGAAATCACAGCGGGAAAAGACCCAACACATCATTCTTGATATTTTTCAATAATTCTGTAATAATATTATTATTTTGAAAAGAACTTGAACCAGAAAGGGCGAGAAAATACCAGGGATTTGATGAATGTGACGGATCTTTTAAAAGTCAACGGATAAAAAAGTAATTGATGACCAACCAAAATTTTGGTTGGTCATCAATAACTCTTTCATCGCCTGACCATGAAAAAATCTACCACATCTTATGATCTAGCTAATTCTTGGCATTTTTTCAACATTCTTTGGTTCAAAGGGCGTTGAAATTGGTCAAGTATTAACAAAATTATTGACAATTCTGAAATTGAGGTGTCACAGTCATGATTCGCTGCAGTGGAAATCTTTTCCCATAATGAATTGATAATTCTATGTGGACATTTCAAATTCAGCTAAATTGCTCAGTCACAAGAGCAAAAGATTTACTACGGACATGTTATCTGTAGAACAACTAAATATCATAGTATGGATAAACAAGAGCGGTAATAGACGGATTATGCTTCCCGAATAATTGTTTGTCACAAAAAAAGCTATGATACATTGAGCCCCC
>CAVMGG010000425.1:0-45792 GCA_963680895.1 Fragum sueziense
GCTGTTTAAAAACGGAAGCAAAACTTGAAAAAAAAGAGAAGAAAAAAAACAGGCCCTATTGGAGCTCTTAATTTGCAAACTGGTCAATACTTGATTTGTCCTTGGTCAAAATAGGCAGATAAAGAATAATGAAAAAGATGTTTTATTTATTAGATGTTTTGAATGAAGAGTAAAACTTTAAAAAGAAGAGGTACAGTGTTCATATGAAGACAGTCTATTGTGACAATTTCTATTGGATTTGTGTATTGTAAAGGGACAAATTATTGAATTTACTACAAATGTTCAAGGGTCCTTGTAATTGTTTACGGCTTCAAATTGTTACCTTGACCTTCATTAGATAGGTAGGCTGTCATTGGGTGAAATAAAAAAGGTGTGTATGATAAAGATTTGTAACGAGCTCTGTGATTGGCTTACTGAAGATATTGGATTTTGTCGGGGTTTTGGTGATGCAATTATTACTATAGTGCAGGCAGTCAGGATTTCTTGTTAATATTTGATGTTTGTGAATTGAATTAGGTTGAAAAGGACAATATAAAATGTTTGGATTATAGCCTTAGGACTTTTTGCCCTTTCCCAAATAATACCTGGTTTTGATATTCCAAATAGACTAAGCTTGGTAAAACTGAGCCAAAATAAGAAAATATTGATAATCAGCATTATCTTCTTTTGCCATTTTGTTTGATGTAGAGATAGCTTGGGAAAATATTGTGGCAAAAGATGGTTGCCAGCATTTTCTTTTTGACTTATTATACCCCCCAAATTCAATTTGGGGGGTATATAGGAGTCAGCTTGTCCATTGGTTGGTCTGTCTGTCTGTCTGTCTGTCTGTTGGTCCGTCTGTTGGTTTTTAGCTCCACTGGCCGAAGGCCAGCGAGCTATTGTCATGGCGGTGTGTCCGTCGTGCGTGCGTCCGTGCGTCCGTTAACTTTTTCTTTAAAAATCTTCTCCTCTCAAACCAGTGGGCCAATTTTGACCAAACTTTGCAGGAATGTTCCTTGGGTGACCCTTTACTTAAATTGTTCAAAGAATTTTGATTGGTCCATAAATGTGGGCGTGGCAGGGCGGGGCTTATCAGACTTAGAGAAATCACAAAATAATTCTTTAAAAATCAACCATTTGGCCAACTTTGACCAAACTTGGCAGAAATGTACCTTGGGTGACTCTTTACTTAACTTGTCAGTGAAATTTTGATTGGCCTATAAATGTGGGCGTGGCAGGGCGGAGCTTATCAAATTTTGAGAAATCACAAAATAATTCTTTGAAAATCTTCTCCTCTCAAACCAGTTGGTCAATTTTGACCAAACTTTGAAGGAATGTTCCTTAGGTGACCCTATACTAAAATTGTTTAAAGAACTTTGATTGGTCCATAAATGTGGGCGTGGCAGGGCGGGGCTTATCAGACTTAGAGAAATCACAAAATAATTCTTTAAAAATCAACCATTCGGCCAATTTTGACCAAACTTGGCAGAAATGTACATCGGGTGACCCTTTACTTAGATTGTTCAAAGAATTTTGATTGGTCCATAAATGTGGGCGTGGCAGGGAGGGGCTTATCAGACTTAGAGAAATCACAAAATAATTCTTTAAAAATCAACCATTTGGCCAACTTTGACCAAACTTGGCAGAAATGTACCTTGGGTGACTCTTTACTTAACTTGTCAGCGAAATTTTGATTGGTCTATAAATGTGGGTGTGGCAGGGCGGGGCTTATCAAATTTCGAGAAATCACAAAATAATTCTTTGAAAATCTTCTCCTCTCAAACCAGTTGGTCAATTTTGACCAAACTTTGAAGGAATGTTCCTTAGGTGACCCTATACTTAAATTGTTTAAAGAACTTTGATTGCTCCATAAATGTGGGCGTGGCCAGGCTGGGCTTATCAGACTTAGAGAAATCACAAAATAATTCTTTAAAAATCTACCATTCGGCCAATTTTGACCAAAATTGGCAGAAATGTACATCGGGTGAGTCTTTACTTAACTTGTTCGTGAAATTTTTATTAGTCCATAAATTTGAGTGTGGCAGGGCCGGGCTTATCTGACTTAGAAAAATCACAAAATAATTGTTAAATTCTTTAAAAATCAACGATTGGGCCAATTTCAATTAAACTTGGTAGAAATGCACCTTAAGTGACCCTATACTTAACTTGTTCATGAAATTTTGATTGGTCCATAAATGTGGGCATTGCAGGGCGTGGCTTATCAGAATGGGAGAAATCACGAGAAATTCTTAAAATCAACCATACTTTGTTACTTTCGACCATACTTTGTTATTCAATAATACTTTGTTAGTAAAATTTTAATTGGTCTATAAATTTGGGTGCGGCAGGGTAGGGCTTATCAGAATATGACAAACCATGAAAAAGTTCTTTAATTAAACATAAATCTTTATTAGGTCAAATCTTAGAAAAACCTTGTATGCCCTTCAGAGGTCATATTTTCTGCCCAGTCAATCTGAAAAGAGGTCAGAGTGATTGTTTTGATGAAATCATTGAAGGATTGAAATTGGGTCACTGGGGTTGAAAACTAGGTCAAGCGGTCAAATGTTAGAAAAAAACTGTTTTTTGTCCAAAAATGGGTGCATGGCAGGATGGGGCTTATCAGAAATCATTAGAAAATTTTTCATTGATTGCCGCTTCTGTAATCACTGGACATATTATGAGTGTACTTTGCCAGAATGTTCCTTAGGTGACTTTTTGCAATTTTTTTATTTTTACTTTGAATTTTCAAAACATCTCCAAGACCATTTTTTATTTGAGACACCCTTCTTAGAACTTTTGTGTTGAATTTTAGTCACATGAAAATCAATTCAACGTTCATTAACCCTTTCCCTAACAAGACCATGTTTTCATGTCTCTGAAGGAATTTAGTGTCAGAAAACTTTGAAAGAAAAAACAAAATGCTGATTATTAGCACTTGCTCCTTTTCCTTCAGTATTTTCTGTTCTGTAATGTTCACAAATTCCATATAGTTTTGTAACCCAATTCATCACCTGCAGTAGCTGTCAAATCTTGACAGTCTGAATTTTTATCGTTTGAGAAAAGAGAAAATGCACTAAACAGTGGATTCTTTTTAACTGCAATGTCTATTTGTCAAGATAATTATTGCAATTAACAGAAAAAAGCTAAAAAGGGAGTATATTGTTCTCAAAATTTTAAGTTTTTGCAGACAGGAAATTGCTAATTTGCAATGAATGTCTTATAACAGGATTATATAATTATTAAGAGTCCACTGTTTAACCCATTACCACACAGTGACGCCTTTCAACACCCTGCAAGATAAAGGCTTTTGAAAACATTGTGGAAAATGAAGAAATTGCTTGTGATAAGCAATTTTTTTCATTTTCCACAATATTTTCTGAACAAAAAAACACCAAAAAATTTAAAATTCCATGCACTTGATATTGCGGTCTGCAACACCTTTCAAATTGGAAGAGTTTGGAAAATGGTTAAGTTTGATGCCAAAATGTGATATACTCTTTTTCTCATTTCAGACCCTCTTGACCCGTGACAAGTGTTTGTGTTAATGAAGAAAAAAAAACAACAGTTTATGATTATTATGAAGAATGATTGATAATTTGTAACCCATACTTTGTTAAATTCTATTTAAATCAAAAGTTTAGATAGACTTTGTTCTTTAGGGGCTATTGCAGACGTTAACCTATACCAGGTAAGTGTGCTGGTGACCAAAACATGCTGCAGGAATCTTTTGAGTATGTAGGATTGTGTATTTCAAAGACAGTTGTTATTTGCTTTCTTTGAATTGCATACATGATTATCACCAGTTATGAAGAGGGCCTCTTTTTGGGATAACCGCCTTGTTTATCACAAAAAATAGTTTACCACTTTCATAGAAAGTGGAAATTATTTTCTATCAATTTAACAGAGATACACATTTATTTAAGTTTTGGAAATGATATTTCAACAATAAACTGAATTTGATTTTCTAGTCTTTAGTAATGTACAGTGTCATGCCAATATTTAAATTATTATAACGTTTTGAACAAATTTAGATTTAAATCTCAAAACTAAACACACAGTGAATAATTTAGAATTGCTAATCGCAATTACTTCCAGATCTTTTACATAGGTTAGCAAAATAACATGATTTCTATTGTTTTACTCCTGTCTGTCTGTCAGAAAACTTAACATTTTGCATTTTCTCCAAAAGTGTTTGACAAACAAAGCTGAAATTTGGTATCTAACTTCCTTTCAATGATATCTATATGTTCCATGTAACCCTTATCAACTCTTAATTAAAAAACTTAACATTGTAGAAAAATAGCCATTTCGGGCATTCATGTTTCACAAACACATCTTGTCTTTCAAGAAACTTACATTTTGTCACTCAACTATTCTATCAATCATGATTTCAACAACTGTTCTTATTTATTTCAGACAAATTTATCAATATTACAAAAAGACTTACCGTAATATCACTTGGAACATTTGTGAACTTTTATTATTATTTCCAAAATTGGAAATGTTATACACATTTTTATGATTCTTGTGTGGAACAGTGAATTGTGAACACTTTAATAGTGAACATTTTTTTATGATTTTTGTGCAACACTGATTTAATTCTAAATACAGTTTTGTGATTTTTATGTAGCTGTGAGTTCATTGTGACAGTGAATTGGAGTATATATTGGAATTATTGTGAACATAAGTTCTACCCTATGTGACTTAAGGTTGTGTACCTTAATATAGATCACTTTGTGTTGATTGCTGAAAGATATAGAGTACAGTGTGACGAAGTTAAAGAAAAGAGATACAGAGGAAAAAGGGACTTGGATTTACCATTGATTTATCCGTTTAATGTAAGAACTGGCTTTTTATTACTTTCTCTTGAATTTTTACACTATCTGCACCTAAAGATCAGAAAGGGATCAATATAAAATCTGGTCTGTCCATTAGTTTGTCTGTTTTTTCCTTGTAAGTTAGAAATTAAGATGTAGTGCTCAAATTTGATATTAAAACAGTTCATAATTCATTGGTATGAATCCCTTAATAACATTGTTAAAGTGACTTATCAAGGTCAAAACGATACATGCTTGCAAATTTACACTTCATACACATGTAGCAGCTTTTATGGTCCAGGGCCCTGTTTTTCTTATGATTTTATGAACATTTCAATTCATTTGTAAAACAGGGTCCTGGTCATCAGACAATGTCAAAAGTTGTCTTTGAATGTCTGGAAAATTTGCCATTTTAGTTTATATTTTCTAATTGCAGAAGGAAAATGCCTCGCAAGAAGAATTGGCGAATGAGTAGAGCCAGAAGAGATGTACTCACGAAAACCACAGCTGATTTAACGGGTGTCTTTGAACTATCAGATGGGGGCCTATCCCACCCTTTACCTTCATCTGTTTTGGATGAAACAGATGTAAGGCCATCTGTGTCTATGGAGGGCGTCTTTGGAATATCAGATGGGGGACTTGCCCACCCACAAAAACCATCTGTGTCTATGGAGGGCGTCTTTGGAATATCAGATGGGGGACTTGCCCACCCACAAAAACCATCTGTGTCTGGAATTTGTTCTGAAACTGTTCTTGATACTGTTCTTGATACTGTTCTTGATACTGTTCTTGATACTGTTCTTGATACTGTTCTTGATACTGTTCTTGATACTGTTCATGATACTTTACCAAATACTGCAGATGATATACTTACTGACACTGTTATTGATGCTAGTGCTGATGGTAATACTGTTCTTGCTACTGAAGTTGTTGCTGAAGATACAGAATCCAACACAATGATTTTCGGAACTTTTCATCAAGGTAATCAAATGTTTGACCCATCCTCTCGAAATCTACAATGTACAGCCAATGCCTTATGCTCGATGATATACACAGAGCTTAGACATCTGCCATCTTCACAAAATCTAGATGAAATTCTAATAGAAGGAGATAGATTACATAGAGAAATAGTGATTGGACTGAAAGCGAGGAATGACTTTCAAAGCTTGCTTTTGAATTTGGAAGAGATCCCAGGTTCTGTAACTGCATTTGATAGACATGTTTCTATTGTGAGAGGAAATATTTTATCTGGTGTATTTATTCAAAGTTCTATCAACACTCATATGTCATCACTTCACAGTTGTTTGAAGGAAGCATTTCACACAACTTCTTATCTTTTATTTATCATTGGTTCAGTTTGTTCTGCAATTTTCAGGCAGGATGGTAGATATTGTTTATTTGATTCTCATTCACATGGTGTTGATGGATTGGTAGATGATGATGGAAGATCATTATTAGCTTCTTTTCTTTCAATAGATGATTTGGTAATGTGCATGTATGCAATGTATCAAAGTATGAACATCGATCTAAATGAACAATTTGACATGATGCCAATTAGATTTGTTATAGGAGAAAAAATCCATGAATCTGAATCCAAGAAAAATGAAATTGAATTTACAAATTGTCCACCTGAGAAATTATCTTTGATTGACATATATTTCAAGGATCAAGCAGAGAGACAAAAGCGCAAACAAGAAGTTAGGTCAGATTATGAAATTGTACACGAACGTAAAAGATTAAAAAGAAATGAATATATGAAAAGTTATATGAGGAAAATTAGGCAGGATCCTGAAAGACAATCTAAGGAAAGATTAGTGGCTAGTATTTCAAAGAGAAAGGCAAGAAAAAATCCAGAAAGGCAAGTCAAGGAACAGACTATGACTAGTATTTCAATGAAAAAAGCAAGACAAAATCCAGAAAGGCAAGTCAAGGAACGGACTATGACTAGTATTTCAAAGAAAAAGGCAAGACAAGATTCAGAGAGGCAAGTCAAGGAACGGACTATGACTAATACTTCAATGAAAAAAGCAAGAAAAAATCCTGAAAGGCAAGTCAAGGAACGGACAATGACAAATATTTCAAAGAAAAAAGCAAGAGAAAATCCAGAAAGGCAAGTCAAAGAAAGGTCAATGACAAAGGGTTCTATGCAAAAAGTTAGATAAAATGAGGAAAGAAAGAAGAAAGAAAGAATGTTAACTCTTAAATCAATGCACAAGTGCCGCTCTAGTAAATTGTATAAAGATTCAGAAAGGATGAAAAAACAGAATAAACGTTCATCAAGATTCAATATGATAGTAGAAAATGAAAGAAATAAGACTAAGCGCCAGAGTCTAAGGTCTAATTTAGATTATAAAATTAAGGAAAAGAGCTACAAAAGTTCAAAGCGATATGGTTCCAGCTTAGACGACTGCATTGAAAAATTTAAGAAGAATGTTTCAAAAGGCCCTGTTTATGTTTGTTCATGCTGTAACCAAACATGGTTTAAACATTCTGTTGTGTTATTCAACAAACTAAATTCTAAATGCTCTTCTGATGCAGTTAAAAAATTTTCTACAAATTACATCTCTGTTGATGATTGTGAATGGCTGTGTAAAACATGCTATGAAAAAATTAAACTTAACAAAGTCCCTCCAATGTCTGTTTTCAATCAAAATGCATTTCCTGTACTGCCAAAGGAACTGAATTTACATCAGCTAGAGGAAAGATTAGTTTCTTTGAGAATCCCATTTATGCAGATTAGAGAATTACCAAGAGGAGGTCAGTTGTCCATCAAAGGGAATGTTGTCAATGTCCCGGTTGACATTCAGCCTGTTATACACAGTTTACCAAGAACATTAGATAGTCACTATACAATACCTGTTAAACTTAAGAAGAAACTTTCATATAATAAATGTGATTTCACTGAAAATATTAGACCTCTGCATGTTTTAAGTGCTCTTCATTGGTTAGTGAACCATAGTGTACTGTATAAAGAATCTGGTGTTAAAGTAGATGATGACTGGATGCAATCAATTACTTCAGATTGTAGTGATACAGTAAAAGAGTTCTTTGGAATGACAGGTGAAAGCGTAAGTGAAGAATTAGATTGTAATGATGATGTGAATTATGACTCTGATCACTTTAGTGAAGTTGACGAGACAGAAAAGGTTATTGGTAATAGTGACACTATGCTGGATGCTGCAGACCCAAATAAAGACAACGCTTATACTTTTGCTCCAGGTGAGGGTCAAACACCACTCAGCCTTTATCAAGATCCTGATGCAGAATATTTGTCTTTTCCTACAATTTTCTGTGGACAGAGAAGAAGTCCAAATGATAAAAAACATGTTCACATTCACTATAGTGATACATGCAAGCTAGAACTGAGGCATATTGATCGCAGAGTAGCATCAAATATTCCCAATATCTTCTTTAAGTTAAAGAAAGTTCAACTGAAACAAATTTCTGATAAAGTCCATCTTGCTTTGCGTAGATGTAAAACAGAAGGTAAAACATTTACTGCCTCACAAATGCTTGATACAAATCATCTTAAAGGTGTTGTGAGATTGGATGAGGGATTTTATATTTTCAGAAGTTTAAGGAATTCACCACCATATTTTGAAGCCCGTAAAAAAGATGTTTTTGCAATGATTAGACAACTAGGATTACCTACTTGGTTTACATCTCTTTCGTCGGCAGATACCAGATGGCATGATCTACTAAATATGCTCTCTCAGATAAATGATGGAAAAACAATGTCTGTGGAAGAATTGGATAACTTGACTTGGATTGATAAAACAAAACTTGTGCAAAAAGATCCAGTTACATGTGTAAGGTATTTTGACAACCGAGTACAAGAATTCATAAACACTGTACTTAAAAGTCCCCATGACCCATTAGGAAAAATAATAGATTACTTTTATCGTGTTGAATTCCAACAAAGAGGTTCACCTCACATCCACATGTTAATATGGATTGAAAAGGCTCCTAGATATCATGAAAGTTCATTAGATGAAGTAACATCCTTCATAGATAAGTATGTATCTTGTGAGAAAAATCCAGATCAACAACTTGTAGAACTACAGATACATAAACATTCCAAGTCTTGTAGAAAGAAACAGAAATCTATTTGTAGATTTGGTTTTCCCATTCCTCCAATGAAAAGCACAACTATATTGGAACCGTTAAATGACTGTAAAGAAAAGCAAAATTACAAAGATTTATTTGTCAAAATACAAAAGAAATTGGATGAGTTGAAGGAAACAAATATTACGGTAGATGATTTCCTTACTGAGATCAAAGTAAGCAAGGATGATTACATCAAAGCAGTCCAAAGCTCATTGAGTGGTCCAAAGGTTTTTCTGAAAAGAAAATTAAGTGAGGTTAGAATTAATGCATACATGAAACCTATTCTAAACGCTTGGGGTGCAAACCATGACTTACAATTTGTATTGGATCCATATGCATGTGCTGTATATATAGTTTCATATATTAGTAAAGCACAGAGAGGAATGAGTATTCTTATGAATGAGGCATGTAAAGAAGCTAGAAGAGGAAATATGGATCTCCGACAACAGGTTAGACATATTGGAAATAAATTCTTGAATAGTGTTGAGGTTAGTGCCCAGGAAGCCTGCTACTTACTTTTACAACAGCCATTGACAAAAGCCTCAAGGGATGTTGTTTTCATTAACACTTCTTTGCCTGAAGAGAGAACATTCCTACTTAAGTCTAAGGAATCTCTTGAAAAATTATCTTCAAATTCTACAGATATTGAAGCAGATAATACCATTAAAAGATATTCTAAAAGACCAAAACAACTTGAAAATTGGTGTTTAGCAGACTATGTGTCCCAGCTTGATATCAAATACAACACTGACAAAGGCACTGCAAGAAATTCAGGTGAAAACATTTCTGAAACATTAAATGAAGAAACCAATGAAGGTGAAAACAATGAAAACATGGATACATATTGTAACGAGGATGAGGTGCTTGACTCAGACACAAATGACTATAATTCAAGTGAGGATAGACAATATTCTATTCCTGGGGGTCGAATTGTTCTCAAAAATGGAATTGTTATAAGTGAAAGGAAACAAAGAAAAGTCATAAGATATGTAAGATTTTCGAAAAAAATTGACATCGAACAGTTCTGTAGAGAAAGATTGCTTCTATTTACTTCATGGAGAGATGAAAGTATTGATTTGAAACAAGGTCATGACTCTTACCTATCAAGGTACAGATCCATTAAAAATTTCATAGAGCACAAAGCCTTGCAGTATGAAAAGAATGCTGATGAACTAGATGATGCAATGGAGCGTGCTCACAATGAGGAAGATTTTGATGATGTTGCCCCAGGCACAGAGCAGTCTGAGCAGGATGACTCAAATATTGGTGCAAAAGAAAGTGAAAGTTTCATATTCTTTGATCCTGATAGACCTGAAAATCAGAGACAAGGTGATATTGCTGGAGATGTTGGTTTAAGTGTTGCTTCTGTAGATATTAGTGTACGCAGGAAAACAATGTCAGACATAGATTACAGGCAATTGATAAAATCATTGAATACGAAACAGAGAGAATTTTTTATTCATGTTTTCCAATCTGTTAAGCGTGATGAACAAAAGTTGAAAGTTTTTTTAACTGGTGGTGCAGGCGTTGGAAAATCTGTTCTTGTAAGTGCATTGTTTGAAGCTTTGCAGCGTTACTTGACATCTAATCCTGGTGATAATCCTGAGAACTGTAGAGTTCTTCTCTGTGCACCAACAGGTAAAGCTGCTTTTCATATAAATGGGGTAACATTACATTCAGCTTTCCGCATTCCAGCAAGCCAGGGTTATGATTGTACTCCACTTAATAGTGACACTTTAAACACCCTTCGAACAAAATATAAAGACTTGTCTGTTGTTATGATTGATGAAGTGTCCATGGTTGGAAATAACATGCTTAAACTCATAAATGAAAGATTAAAACAAATAAAGGGCAGTAATGTTCCATTTGGTGGCTTGCATATGATATTCATTGGAGACCTTTTCCAGTTGAAACCAGTGATGGATGGTTGGATATTTGAGAATTTGAAAACAAATTTTGGACCTTTAGCTACAAACTTATGGCAGGATTTTATTGTAATGCATGAATTGGATGAGATCATGAGGCAAAAGGAAGACAAGCAATTTGCTGAACTTTTGAACAGATTACGAGAAGGAAATCATACACAAGTTGACATTGAAAATCTAAAAAAGAGATTGACTGATACTGCTAGTACAGACTATCCACAAAATACAACACATTTATTCAATACCAATGAGAAAGTGAACAATTTCAATGTCAGGAGCTTTCTTAATAATACTAATGAAAAAGTAAACATTCCTGCTCTTGATCATGTATTAGGAGATGACAATGTGACAGTTAAACAACAACTAATATCAAAGTTGCCACATGATTCCACACACACTGCAGGGCTTAGTCAGATGGTAGGAATAGCTATTGGAATGATTTATGACCTATGTCTTAACCTTGATGTAGATGATGGATTAGTAAATGGGTCTTCTTGTATGATAAATAAAATTGAATACAGACAGAAAAATACTACTAGACCAAGTATTGTGTGGGTTTCTTTCAATGATGATAAAATCGGAACATCATGGCGTTCAAAGTACAGACATTTGTATCATAGTGCTATTAATCCATTATGGACACCTATCTTTGATTCAAAGAGGAACTTTGTGTATTTGAGAAAAACTTTTGTGAGAATACAAATCCCTCTGCGCCAGTCAACAGCAAAAACTGTACATAAATCTCAAGGAGACACGTTGAGTCAGGTTGTAATAGATATGGATGGAAAACGTGTATTTTCCCATGCCCATTATGTCGCAATAAGTAGATCAAGATCCCTGAAAGGCCTTTACATTCTAAACTTGAATGAAAGCAAGATTTCTGTGTCAACTAAAGTTCAAGAAGAAATGATACGTTTAAGAGAATCACAGAAATTGAAACTATGTTACACTCCAGTTTACATGACTAGTGACACTCATTTCACATGCCTTTTCAACAATATGCAGTCTTACAGAAGCCATAAGGATGAATTGTTTTCAGATCCCAATGTCAAAGCTGCAGATTGTTTATGCTTATTAGAAACATGGTTAACTGCAGATGATTCCATCGATTTAGTGCAGAGAACTGGATATCAAATTGTTAGAGCAGATGGGAAACAAGTAAGCAATGCTCGTCCTCACAGAGGAATTATCGTTTATGTGCGGGACAACATTCATATTTCTCATAGCTTTTCTGTGGTAAAGAAAAACATAGAAATGATTGTTGTAGAACTCTTGGTGCAAGATAAAGAAATAGTCATTGCAACATTGTACAACTCTCCTAAATCTTCGGTGACTGACCTGAAGAAATTTCTAACTGAAAATTTAAAGCATTTCAAAGGGAAGCACCTCATTATTCAAGGTGATATCAACATTGATTTATTGGATATGAATACAACTATCCAGAGGTTTATGCAGGATTTCTTCAACTGCAGTCAACAAGTGTCAAAAACAACCCATTATTCTGGCTCCTTAATTGATCATATTTACAGTAATATACCACTGATTCTCACTGATGTCATAGAATGTGTCTGGTCTGATCATTCGATGGTGTATTCTGCTGTGCCAAATCACAGTGTCAATCTTTCATAAAGTTTAAAAAAAAAATCATTAATATTGAGTTGTGTGAAGCTAATGACAAGTTTACATATTATTTTGAATGAAAGAGGTCAGTTTGAAATCTCACCCGTCATTGTTTTTTGCTTTGTCTGCTATTTCAGCAGACAAAGCTGGTGGTTCATATAGGTATGGGTGGCCACTATAGGTGCAGAAAGGTGGACACAAAGATATGTGACCTGTCACACTGAAAGGGACCTTCTGGTTTTTCCATTTAACCAAATCTTGAGATACATGAGATTCAGCAGATATCAACCAGATGTCATATTTGGAATTTTATTGAACATGTAAAACAAACAAGGAAACGAAATATATATATATCCAAGAAATTGCCTTAGAATGAAAAAAATTGATCCTAGTTAGTTTGCACAGACTGGCTAGGTTTGATATTTTTCACACTTTCCATAAGGTACTGTTAAGCTTGGCGGGTCACATAATTATGATCAAGCGATATAACATTCTTTTCTTATTTTTTTTCCTTCATGTTCAACACATATTTCAGCATCTAATAAGAAAGAGAGAAATTTCTACTGTAAGCCTTGTCATATGCTGAACTGTGTGGCAGAAGATTAACATAACGATCAGCCTGCAGTCACATGTTGACTGATCATTTTACACCTTTAACCCATTACCATACAGTGATTCCTTTTGACTCCCCAGAAGATAATGTCCATGGAAAACCATGTGGAAAATGAAGAAATTGCTTGTGAAAACCAAATTCTTCATTTCCCACAATGTTTTCTACATAAGATGACCAAACATGTAAGATTCATTCATTTTAAATTGTCATCTGCAACATTTTTGAATTTGGACTAAGTTAAATTTTTTAGATTTACACTGAGGAAATACTATTGTTTGTCGGAAATTATGTCACTGTTTAATTAATAGAATTGATTCCTATTTGTTACTTTCTGTTACACATGAACTTGCTACTTTACATTAATTCAACTGTACCTTTTTACTCACATTACTATTCCGTTCTGCATAATTTTTCTGAAGGCAGTGCAGAGCTTAGCAAATGGTTCATCACGTATAAAAACAAGTTAAATGAGATTTGTAGATTAACATCTCATATATATTTATTGCAGTATGTTCTTTAAATTTCGAAATGTGTTCACACTAACTTACACAAATTTTGTATTTCACATCAACCTCAGTATTGAGAAGAAAACTCATCAAAAAATTAATGACCTGTAGGGTGAAAAATTATGCACAATGGTAAGATTATTGTGACAAATAGAGCAAATATTTATATTTTTATACGCCTGAAGGTTCATATTGTTATGGCCCCGGTCGTCTGTCTGTCCGTCAGTCTGTCCGTTAGCAATTTCTTGTGTGCGCAACTTCTCCTACAGTTTTGATTGGAATTTAATCAAACTTGCCACAATGATTCTCCATTGTGTCTATTTGTGCACATCGCTTACGGAATTCAGATAACCTGTTTCGTTTTTGAATTATCTGCCCTTGAATTGAAAAAATGGCAAATTTTACAAACAAGCCCCTCTCGGGTGTATATGCGCCACTCTGCGGAGCTCTTGTTCCTATTTTGATTATACTTGTTCTAAGCTCAGTAAAGCACTGTCTTACTTTTGTTAAAACTGCTGATCTACTGAAAAAGTTCATGTACCATTCATTGTTTGATTCAAAATATTAGTTTAGTGTTTTATGCGAGTTTTAGAATAAATCTCTGAAATGATTAGAAAATCAAAACAAAGACTAGTACTGATCCAAAAGGAGAATATATTTCAAAGATACTTAATGAATATATATAGCAATGTCATAGATTAACAAATAGACTTTGTTAGAAGTGGAAATGGTGCTTTGCACAAAGAATATCACAATAACCACATTTATATATAAATCATATGAAAGTCATGACAGATGATAGCAAGGGAAAGAGAGAAAAACAAACTATTTATTATATGTTACTCAAATAACAAGAGGACTGATATCATTATGACAGTCAAATATTCATATAAAGGGATTAATGCAACATCATTGTAAATGTGTATGTATTTAAATTTAATTATAATAGTTTAGAAATAATCACTTAAGTATGTTTTTGTATGGCATAGAACAATTCTTTCATATAATAGATGGAAAGGCATTTTAATATATAGCTGTACAATCTGCAAAACTTTGTTTTATCATTGGAATAAAAGCTTACAGGTCTAAAACTCATATATGTACATTTATAGTGAAGATGTCACTCATAACAGATCAAGACAATCCAGAAAGGCTTGTCGGTCTGTAAAGGGTAGAATGATGATCAAAACACATGAAATATGATCATATTCTATTTTAAACAATGGGGTCCTGCTTGACATGGTAGCTTGAATGCCAAACTCATTTCTTGTGAGAAGTTGCGGGTGATGTGATTGGATTACATTCAAGCTGCCATCCATGTGGGTATGGCCTTTGGCAAGTCATTTCAGAGCCCCAGCCTAGTTATAGAGAACATTGTTGACAAAAATTAAGTTGTCCTGGGTTAATATCAGCAGATAGTAGCAATATGCTTTTTGAATTTAGATGTTATACAAAGGTTTGAATAACAGATAATGTTGAGATGAATTAACATTTTACTTTTGTCAAAAACATGAATAAGCTGTAATGAAACTTAACGCTTTCCCAAATAAGAGCTTGTTCATGACGTCCCTAATTTAAGAGGCTTCTGTAAACATTGAGTGCTGATAATCAGCATTTTCTTCTTTTGCTTCATTTTTTTCATAAATTTATTCATTTATTTTTATTTTGCTATATTGTGCAAAACCTGTTTTCATCACCTTCCATTTTGTCTTCTGGTGCAGCTTTTAAATTGGAAGTCTAAAACAATGCCATTTGGGAAAGGGTTAATTGAAAATTTTAAGTAATACATGTACATGCATAATATGAATTCTGCAAGTTGTTTATTTAACAACTTTTATGTAATGAAAATATGTATTGATTGTATGCTATTGTAAACAACAATTTCAATTACTTAAACATTCTTTAATAAAACTTCATTATTTACAGAAACACTTGTGTTTGAGTTTTATTTATACTACCAAATCAAGTTAAACATAAAAACCACTGGTGGTGAACTCGGCCAAAGCAAGGGACATTTTTCGCTACCACAAGGTACAGATATTTCAGTTAAATGTGAGTTTAAAGATCTGATTGGATAGTTTTTCTAATAACAATGAATTTGTTCTAAAAATAGACCGGATGTAGCAATTTGTATAGACAAACCGTCTGTGTTGTTATAAAATCTCGTAACTACAGCTTAATCCAAGCCGTAGTTACAATATTTAAAACAACACAGACGAAATACTATGATCGCGAAAAAATGTCCAACGCTTTGGCCGAGTTCACCACCAGTGAAAACTATCTGGCAAGGTCATATAAATCAAAATTGTGCATTTTACGGCAATTTAAAGAGAGAGATGAAAAAGATCATATCCATGATAATTTTGTGTTGTGTGGAAATCTAAGATGGAAAACCCTACGATACAGAATTTCCAGCCAAATTCTGCCTTATTTCCATAAAACTAAAGCCTTGGCATCATTAGTATCATTTACACCTGTTTTCAGCTCTCCTGAGCACAAGGTGCTATTATATGAGCTTTAATGATCGTCCATCGTCCAGCATCTATCTGTTGCGGGACTTAACCCATTACTACACATTGACTCCCTAAAAGATAACAGCTTTGAAAAACAGTGCGGAAAATGAAGAAATTGCATGTGACAAGCAATTTCTTCATTTCCCACAATGTTTTCTATGCCAAAACACCAAAATATTTTAAATTTCATTCACTTGAAATTGTCGTCTGCAATATCTTTGAATTTGGAAAAGCCCCAAATTTTGCCATTTTGGTAATGGGTCAAAAAATATATTGGAATTTCATCTTTAACTAAGTTTCACTGAAAAAGATATGGCAGGTTGGATCTGAGTACAATAATACACAGAAAATATTGAGGCAAAAGGAGAAAGTGCTGATTATCAGCATTTTCTTCTATTGCCTAAATGTTTTCTCAAGCCTATTCTATCGGGGACATCAAAACCAGCCCTGCGTCCAGTAAGACAAAACGTTTTGTCTACTGAACGCAGCCCAGGTCTTGTTTCAGTTTGGAAAAGGGTTAAGCTGCGGTTACAAGGTTTGGTTGAAATACAGGGATATACATATTGTCGCTTTTCTGCAAAAACCTTGTATCTGCAGCTTGTTTTAAGCTGCAGATACATGTTTTTGGCAGAAAAGCAGCGATATATAACTTTTCCTATTTACAAACAATACTTATTACCACTGAGAAATAAGGTTTCTCAAGGTAAAGTCTATTCTGGAATCAGCTTTCCTGTCAAATTTCCTTATGAAAATCTATACTTGAACCGTCTCATTGATTGAAATACTGAGCCAGTGGAGCGATACAGGCCCTCTTGGGCCTCTTGTTTTTTCAAATGACATACTTAAAAATATATTAGTTGCTGAAAAATATTTCCTTTCCCAAAGGAGATTTTTTAATTGAATCTGAAACATCAGAACGTCAGAAACTTGTCACGACGGGAATTATTAGTTAACAAATCTTCATTAATTTCATTATTTTTTGCTCTTAGATCTGACCGATTTTAAACAGCTAAATAAAAATTATATTCAATTTATTACTATAAAATTGGACTTTTGAAAAGCAAATAACAAAGTAACTGGTTTAAACTGCTTCTTTGCATATAGGTTATTATTTCTGATCTGGCAAAAGGGCATGTTCTATACCATTCAAAGGAATTTTAGCCATCAAATTTGTTTATTATTGGGGATTGATGACAATCCATTTAGTCTGAATGTAATATATCTATGATAGGTACATTTAGTTATTTTAAAAGACTCAGACAGAACCTTTATTAACAAATTGTAAACATTTATATATGAACAAAAAATCCACAAAATAGTCCATTAACCAATGTAGATACAAAGGATTTCAGTAAGCATCTCACACTTGTGATGTCACACTGGCTTTATCTAGTATTTGCAAATCTCCCACAGGTAAGATAATCAGATTTTGGCCAATAACTCGCTTATAAGATAACATTCAGCGAAACAATTTTTTGTGATTGTCTTTGAAAATAGTAAATATTCTGATACTGGTAGAATGCTTTTGGTCTCATGTACCTCTTTAAATAAGGTAAATTTCATCGGATAATCGGGTCTCGCTTAATAGAAAATCCCGCTTATTTGCAATTATAATATAGCACGATCGGCATTTTCCTCCGGTTATTAAAAATATTTTCCGTCATTTCGGGGGAAGAATGGACTAAACTCGTAACATTTTTGTGTAACTTTGCTTTCTTTTGCAGGTAAAGACGCGCGGTTAATCCTTTGACAGATAAACAAAGAAGTGTCAAGTCCACGCGAAGCCATATCAACACCTATTCGATATAATGACTGGACAGTTACGGTTGAAATGTCGTAACTACAACCTTTTAAAATTGTAGTTACGACACTATCAAGCGTAGCCGACGGATGTACAAATCTATCGAAATAAATAATTTTCCCTTACTCTGATTGTCTCTCTTTTTTTTAATTATCCCAATTTACTGACACTCGGCTATTTCCGTAACATGCAACCTTATCGTAGATTGGTCGAGAGAAGTTCCGATTGTAAACGACCATCTCTCGGCAGATCTACGGAGAACGAAAATAGCCGAGAACTGTTGGGAATGTCGAATGACGTCATTGGATCTCCAGCGTGTAAACACAGTGTGTTGAAAATTATGAACGCGGAGTTCGTTTGAATTATAGTTGGATAGATCTAGATATTTCTCGGTTTAGATTATATTCAACTGGTGGAGTAAAAAGTCCGCCGCATAATAAACCAAACAAATAATGTGTAGGCCTACATATGCATATGCCGCGTGTAATGAATATGTAAACAAAGGGGACCCGACTTACCTATGCCGCTAGAGCTTTCTGGATACCGATGACGGGTAATTTGATAAAATAACTATTTCAAAATCTAAAGTTTAAAACAGTATTTATTTACAAATGTATTTTAATCAATTAATATAGCAATCGAGAAAATCCGGCGTCTTCAATCAAGGTCTTGGCCTCTGCATCGTCCGACATCGGCTTATGGAACCGTCATACCGTACTTCTAGGCTAAAAATAGAAACGCCGGTTAAACGAAATTTCGGTTAATTGCAATATTTTCTCTGACAAATGGACATTGCAATAAAGCGGATTCCACTGTACTATAGGAATATATACAGTAGATTCAGCCAATTTCAATCTGAAGTGTCAGGAAAAGACAGGTCAAACATTATAATGATAATCATTGTTGAAGAAGCATGTGTATCTTTGTCATCTGTTACTGGTATTGACAATTTTATTTAGTGGATAAGTTTCCTTTATGAACGGTAAAATTCAAAATTCATAATCTTATGTTAGCATTACTTATGGGCAAGTAAATTATAATTGATTTATATAGCTGCACAGAATAATATCATACCTTGAAACATGACAGTTTGGCTTCTTACTTACAAAGCTAAGTGTGACTTCCTGTCCTTAAGTTATTACATATTCTGTACCAGTCTTCTATTTAAGCTGGGAAGAATTATTAAAGAATAGAGAATGGTACCTTTTTTGGCACTCATTGTTCATTACTTTACAAAATGTGTGTTTTATTGTAAAATGTGTTTGTATTGTAAATATTGTAAATATTCTAGAGGCTCACAGGGAAGACTGGGTTTATCCCAACTGTGTTGCCTCTTTAAATAAAGTCTTTATTATTATTATTATTATTATTATTATTATTATTATTATTATTATTATTACTTTAGGCCAAATTTAGGTGAAATATTTTAATTTTCATCTTGCTGTCACAGAGACTGATTGAAATTTGAACATGAAGTTGCTTGTCTTCTTATGTTTGTTAGAGAAACAGCCAAGATGTTTAATAACATTTATTTTGGCCTCCCATTAGCAAAAAGAGCCAAGGGTGATAAGTTGGGATTGTTCACCGTTGTCATCATTCTTTCCATCTCTCTGTCAACAATTACAAAAATCTCCCAATCCATATGGCCTTACCCTAGAGTCTGGAAATTTTGTATTTACCATCATCCAGAGGCCCATTACCAAATATTTTAATAATTCTGGAACCATGAAAATTGGCCCTACATGTATGTTCTGGGGTACCATATTTCATATATGGATAAAGAAGGACAGTCTTCTGCTTCTGAATAATTTGGTCTGTGGCTATGAAACTGGTATGTAAAATTGTCTTATGGCCCTCTACCAAAATACTTATTATTACAAATGTGGTACAATGAAAACTGACCCTATGTTGTGGGGTATCAGACAGAGAAGTAAATCTTGTACAATCTCATTCGCCATAACTTTTTATATGCCGCCGGAGGCGGACGTATATTGGCGTCATCTTCTCCGTCTGTCCGTCCGTCCGTCCATCCGTCCGTCCATCCGTCCATCCGTCCGTACGTCCGTCCACTTTTCTTGTCAACGCAACTCCTCCTAAGTTTCTGGCTGGATCTTCTTGAAACTTGGTCAATGTTATCACCTCAATTGGTAGATGTGCATGAAGGAAGGATTTTATGGTTCGTCGATTTTTGCCTCAGTTATGCCCCTTAAAAACTTAGTCTCTGGGGCTTATTGAAATTGCAGCCTTGTCAACGCAACTCCTCCTAAGTTTCTGGCTGGATCTTAATGAAACTTGGTCAATGTTATCACCTCAATTGGTAGATGTGCATGAAGGAAGGATTTTATGGTTCGTCGATTTTTGCCGGAGTTATGCCCCTTAAAAACTTAGTCTCTGGGGCTTATTGAAATTGCAGGCTTGTCAACACAACTCCTCCTAAGTTTCTGGCTGGATCTTAATGAAACTTGGTCAATGTTATCACCTCAATTGGTAGATGTGCATGAAGGAAGGATTTTATGGTTCATTGATTTTTGCCAGAGTTATGCCCCCTTCAATCTTAGTCTCTGGGGCTTATTGACATTGCAGCCTTGTCAACGCAACTCCTCCTAAGTTTCTGGCTGGATCTTAATGTCACTTGGTCAATGTTATCACCTCAATTAGTAGATGTGCATGTAGGAAGGATTTTATGGTTCATTGATTTTTTTAGAGTTATGCGCCCTTAAAACTTAGTCTCTGGGACTGAAACTTGGTGGATGTTATTACCTTAATTGGTAGATGTGCATGAAGTAAGGATTTTATGGTTCATTGATTTTTGCCTGAATTATGCCCCCTTGAATCTTAGTCTCTGGGGCTTAATGATATTTTAGCCTCGTGAACGCAATTCCTTCCAGGTTTTTCACTGGATATTTATAAAAACCTTTTTGTGAACACAATTTTTTTACAGGTTTTCAGTGAATATTCATAAATCCTTGTCAATGTCATTTTTTTGTCTCAAGTTTTATAAGTGGCGGCGTATATTGTGACGATGGCACTCTTGTTTGCATATGCCTTTGAAACTTGATGTGTAGAATTGTCTCATGGCCTCTCTCACTAATAAGATTAAAATCATAGTGGTACAATGAAAATTGGCCCTTTGTGTTTGGGTATCAGACTTGATATAAAGACAAAAGAGTAATTCTTCTACTTCTGAATCTTGAGACCTAAGGCTTTGAATTTGCTGTGTGGAATCATCTCATGGCCCTCTACCAATATCCTTCAAATTATTTTGGTACATTGAAATTTGGCCCCATGTTGTGGGATATTAGATTTCATAAGAGACACAGAAGTAAATTTTGCACAATCTTCTACTCCTTTACTGTTTGGCCCAGGGCTTTGAAATATGGTGTGTAGAAATGTGTGATGGCCCCACTTCCAAAGCATTTCAAAGTTTTTGGTTCTATAAAATTTGCCTTATGCTGTATGATATCAGCTATTGACGAGTTAAAATTTCGTGTGTATCTAATGCCCTCCTTCAAAATATTTCAAAGTTTTGTGGTAGTATGAAATTTGACCAAATGTTGTGGGATATCAGATTTCATAATTGAGACAAAGAACTAATTAGGAAATCTGGGGCAAACTTCCCCTGACAAATTATTTTGTCAGAGACCCTATGTTAGTATTTTGCATGTATCATGGCAGCTTGATTCTCTGCCAAAATTCTTCAAATTGCCTTCCTGCAATGAAAATTGGCTGGAAGTTGTGAGTCTGGGATGAAACTGAAGATATCATATTAAAGCCTCAATGTTGTCTAAGGAGAGCGATATATGACCTTCTTGGCTTTCGTTTCCTGATATGTTTATGGTATTCTCTGAAACACCTTAGTGCTACTGAATATCCAGGACAGAAAGTAATAGCTAATGGCTGCATTGTCTGTTTCCCCTTTTATACTAAAGAGAGAGAGAAAGATGGAAGTCGTTGATGGAATGTTTAAAGTTTGAAGTAGTCTTTTCTTCGTAGTAAAGGCAACCTATATTATCCTATATTTCTGGCCCATAGATACCTATATTTTTTGGACATACCTATATTTTTGACACTGAAAGTCACTGGGCACCCTGAAAATGTCAATATTGGGGCTACCCTTGCAACGGGAGAAAATGAATTTCCGTTCAATCTCTGGGAATCAGGGTTTGGATGGGGCTCACAAATATGTGAAAATGAATAAAGGGTTGTATGACATTCTCCGATTTTTGATTTTCGAGCTAGAAACAAGAACATTTCGATTAAAAGACGAGACTCGCCTTTCACCCGCCGATTTGTCGGCTCCTCTAACTGCCAACCAGATATCCTCTAAACTTTTTTTCATACACAACAAAATGTTGTGATTTAGTAGATAAGCGGCCGTGATAAAGTTGTTTTATGTTTTCTTGATTTGGGTAAGGGATAAAGTTGTTTTATGTTTTCTTGATTTGGGTAAGGAATAAAGTAACTGTTTTATGTTTTCTTGATTTGGGTAAGGAATAAAGTTGTTTTATGTTTTCTTGATTTGGGTAAGGAATAAAGTTGTTTTATGTTTTCTTGATTTGGGTAAAGGATAAAGTTGTTTTATGTTTTCTTGATTTGGGTAAGGGATAAAGTTGTTTTATGTTTTCTTGATTTGGGTAAGGAATAAAGTTGTTTTATGTTTTCTTGATTTGGGTAAGGGATAAAGTTGTTTTATGTTTTCTTGATTTGGGTAAGGGATAAAGTTTTTTTATGTTTTCTTGATTTGGGTAAGGAATAAAGTTGTTTTATGTTTTCTTGATTTGGGTAAGGGATAAAGTTGTTTTATGTTTTCTTGATTTGGGTAAGGGATAAAGTTTTTATGTTTTCTTGATTTGGGTAAGGGATAAAGTTGTTTTATGTTTTCTTGATTTGGGTAAGGGATAAAGTTGTTTTATGTTTTCTTGATTTGGGTAAGGGATAAAGTTGTTTTATGTTTTCTTGATTTGGGTAAGGGATAAAGTTGTTTCATGTTTTCTTGATTTGGGTAAGGGATAAAGTTGTTTTATGTTTTCTTGATTTGGGTAAGGAATAAAGTTGTTTTATGTTTTCTTGATTTGGGTAAGGAATAAAGTTGTTTTATGTTTTCTTGATTTGGGTAAGGGATAAAGTTGTTTTATGTTTTCTTGATTTGGGTAAGGGATAAAGTTGTTTTATGTTTTCTTGATTTGGGTAAGGGATAAAGTTGTTTTATGTTTTCTTGATTTGGGTAAGGAATAAAGTTGTTTTATGTTTTCTTGATTTGGGTAAGGGATAAAGTTGTTTCATGTTTTCTTGATTTGGGTAAGGGATAAAGTTGTTTCATGTTTTCTTGATTTGGGTAAGGGATAAAGTTGTTTCATGTTTTCTTGATTTGGGTAAGGGATAAAGTTGTTTTATCTTTTCTTGATTTGGGTAAGGGGATAAAGTTGTTTTATGTTTTCTTGATTTGGGTAAGGGATAAAGTTGTTTCATGTTTTCTTGATTTGGGTAAGGGATAAAGTTGTTTTATGTTTTCTTGATTTGGGTAAGGGATAAAGTTGTTTTATCTTTTCTTGATTTGGGTAAGGGATAAAGTTGTTTTATGTTTTCTTGATTACTGTGATGATGTACCACAGATGTAGAATACATCATTTTGTAATGGAGGATTATAGGGTATCTTTTATGATGATGATCATATCATTATGTAAATATGTATCTGGGATGTTTCAATATCTGAACAGAATTGTTATAGGGGTCTCTTAGATATTTTCAAACATAGATAAGTTTAAACATATTTATATTTTAGTTTACTTAAATAGTTTTCAACAGAAGCTAAAAACTTATTATATAAATACAACTCTGTCTTGATTCGACTGGAAAATAGTCACCACTGATTGGACTGAATTTTTGAGCTTATGAAAAACTAAGCTCGAGGTCATGCAAACTTGTTACCTTTGATCTATCTTGAAACACTTTGCTTTTTGAAAAGAATAATCATTTAAATCTTACCAAACTAATGCCTGTTTCAATAAGTACAGAAGAAGTGGTTGATGACATTCAGTTTTTGCACTGTTTGGAGAAGTGCCAGGAACACATGAGTAGGTGCAATATCAAGTAAAACCTGTTGAATACAGTGATGATCATGAACCTTGTTTACTCAATCCCTGTATTTAAAGCACAATTACTTGTCTAGTACTATATAGTTTGGGAAAGAGTACAACTAGGAAATAATCAGGAGATAATAACATCCTATCATTATCTATGTTGAATAGTTTGGCACAGTTTTGTGTCACTCAGTGGTGAGGTTTTGGAATTCTGCCTGTTTTATACTGTTTGATAACATATCAACACTTGTCAGCAACTTTCCAGTAGTTCATTGTGAATCAGTATGCCCATCCTATAAAGCATAATTTTAAGTGTGAAATACTGCCAGGAACATAGGATTTAAAGCAATGCTGGAAAAGACATTTTTACTTAGCTGATTAATATTTTCTACTTTCCTTTAATGCTTTCCACACCAGTCATTTTGTTTGTTGGGGACATTGACAGTTGATTTGTCAGCTACTTTTTTGTCTACTAATTTGTGAACTGTGTAACTTGGTAATATTAATGTATTTCATGAAGGTTTTTCTGACGTAGGATTTTGTGGTGCCCTGTTAGACTTGCCATCTTCAGTCAGAAACAAGGATTTAACTGGACTGGATTGATAAGGAGCTAGACTAATCAATGTAGGTAATGAAGGAATCATCCATACTACAGGATTTAGGCATCTGGGCCGCGTTTTACTAACATATATTTTTGCAAAAACCTTGTAACAACACATCTGATTGAACGAGAAATAATAACAGTAACTATTCGGCCAATCAGATTTGTTGTTGTTTTAAAAATGTTCGTAGGTTTGTTAGTAAAACGGGCCCCTGGGGGCTAGTACAAGCATGCATAGTTACAGTGCGATATCTTTGGCTAAAAAAAGGAATCATTGCCCAGGGTTTTCACTTTCTTGAATAATTATTGATCATAAAAAAAGATATGATTGAGTTCAAAATAAATTGCTCAAAATATTGAGGCAAAAGGAGAAAATTATAATTATCAGGAATTCCTGCGTTTGTCTCAGTGTTTTCTCAAGCATTGGCTAATTTGGACGTAAAAATCAGGTCTTGTATTGGAAAGGGTTGACATTACTAAGGTTAATAAGTTGAAAATGCACACAGGATTTTTATGCCGCTGTATTGAAAGATTGGGGGCATATTGTTTTACTCGTGTCTGTCCATCTGTCTGTTGTCTGTTTGTCCATCCATCTGCCTGTCCGAAAACTTAATGTGAAAACTTAACATTGGCCTTTTCTCAAAAAATAGTATACACACAATGCTCAAATTTGGTATGTAACTTTCTTTCAACGATATCTGCCTGTTCCATGCTATATGACCTTCATCTAGGTCATCCGTTAACCCTTATCAACCCTTTACATGAAAACTTAACACTTTAGAAAAATGGCTATTTCGGGGGCATTTGTGTTTCACAATAAGCGCTATTTTATTTAAAGCAACACATCGTAACTACATCTGTTTTGAAATTGAAGTTTGAAAAGTTAATAAAGATACTTTAACACTTGGTCAAACGACAAAATTGTAAGCTGACAGGCCCGTAGGAACAGGGGGGAGGCCTGGGGGGGGGGGGGGGCTAAGCCCCCCAAAGTTTGCAAAAAGTGCTAAATTTTCCCTATTTTACACTGTAAAAGGGAAAATCCAAATTAGACCCCCCCCATATTTATACAAAGGGGCTTGAGCCCAACCAATATGAAATTGGGTCCATATCTTCTAAACCATAAGTGCTGCACTTATGGTTTAGAAGATATACTGTGCTAGCAACTTCAAACAATGTACACTTATAAATACATCTCATTGTGGAGAAGTGTCATTTACAAGAACCGTTACTCTGCCACGCCCTTTTTAGCTCACCTGAGCACGAAGTGCTCAAGGTGAGGTATTGTGATCGGTCTGTTGTCCGGCGTCCGTCTGTCTGTCTGTCCGTCTGTCCGTCCGTCCACAATCATAAAAAAATCTTCTCCTCCTAAAGTGCTGGGCAGAATTGGATGAAATTTCACAGATATGATCCTTGGGTCATCCTTTTTCAAAATACTTCAAAGAATTGGGATCGGGGTCAGAATGGGCTCAAAAAGTAGGTCAATAGGTCAAATCTTATTTTTGCTTTAGGAGTCACAGTATTAGCTCAATCATTGTGAAAGTTGACCAGAATCTTTGTCTTGATGATATCTAGGTCATTTCAAAAAGTAGGTCATGCCAGGTCAAATTGTAGGTCACTAGGTCAAATGATTTAAAATCCTTCTTTTTGCTTTAAAAGTGCTACTTTTGGCTCAATTCTTGTGAAAATTGCTCAGAATGTATTTTTGGTGGATATCTAGGTTCTGTTAAAAATTGGGTCATGTGAGGTCAAAAAAGAGGTCACTAGGTCTGTTTGATAAAATCCTTCTTTTTGCTCGGAAGTGCCCATTTTTGGCCAAATTATTATGAAAATTGCTAATAATGTTTTATTTTAATGATATAAAGGTCATGTAAAAAGTTTGTCATGCAAGGTCAAAAACTAGGACACAAAGGTCAAATATCAAGAATTCCATTTATTAGTCAAGAAGTGCCAACTTTGACTAAAATCTTGTTAAATGGTTCAGAATGTTTTTCTTTTGGATATTTAGGTCCATTTAAAAAGTTTGTTGTGTGAGGTCAAAAACTAGGTCACAAGGTCAAAGGTAATAAATCCCTTCTTTTTGCTGTGGAAGTTCCAATTTTGGCTCAATTATTTTGAAAATTGTTCAGGATGTTTATTTTGATGATGTCTGTACTCTGTAGGTCATTGAAAACTTGGGTCATGCAAGGTCAAAAACTGGGTCAGTGGGTCAAATCTTGTTTTTGCTGTAAGAATTTATTACAATATTTGCTCAATCATTGTGAAATTTGTTCAAACCATCACTTTACAAGCAAAGAAGCCCTATGTTGTGGGTTTGGGAATTTTCAAGTGAGGAATTCAGACAAATTTATTTTGACCAGGTATCAGCTTATCAGCAATCATTGCTTAAGTAAATAGTTAGACTGTCTAAAGTCAATAATAGACCTTCCAAAATAAATAAAGGGCTGCCTTATCTGATAATGGGGCTCTTATCTGATGAAGGATAGAGCTACAGATAATCTTAATGTCTTAACCCTTTCCTATGATGTCCCTATTAAAAAAGGCTTGGGGAATTATTGAGTCAAATTAAGAAAAGGCTGATAATCAGCATTTTCTCATCTTGCCACGCTATTTCAAAATTGAACAGTCTATTTCTTTTCTGTCTTGGTAAAGATTAAGCCCTTTCCCAGCCAAGGTTTAAGCCCTTTCCAATTGTTTCAGAACAGAAAGTCCTTAGTTTTATGCCTTTGAATTTGGCAAAATTGCCATTGTCATTCTTTTATGTTCTTCTAATGTTATAAGATTGATTGCATGGTCTTGCCAGTATCTCAACTAAGAATTCAGGTGAGCGATCTAGGGCCATCTTGGCCCTCTTGTTTTGAGTTATTGCCCTTTGTTATTTTCACAATATCTACCAATAGATGTCGCCAGCGTCGATTATCATCTATCTCAGGTGGGCATTCTGGGTTAACTACTTTCAAGATGTCAGCGCCCGTAAAATGCATACACATGGTACTTCCTGTCACACGGCACATTTGCTTCACATGCTTGCATAGAGTAAAATGAATAATCTGATTTGAATTATTCATTTTATTAGATGAAATTGAGACGAAAATCAAACTTTATTTTGTTGCAAATGTAGTTTTTATTGCAATTTTCTGCTTGCTACTTTTTGGCGACAGGATTTGGGAGTTATGCGCACTGCGTAGTGATTAAGCCAAAAATGGATACCCAGAATGCCCAAATCAGTCGGTCTATATTTTGGAATATTAGACTGGAAAAAATAGACTGGACTGACTACTAAGTCAATGGTTATTTTCACTCATACATTTTTGTACGAAACATATCACCTAAACCACTGTATACCGTAAGTGCTAGCAACTTCAAACATAGTACACAGATAGATCTTATTGTGGGGAAGTGTTGTGCTCAAGAACCTTTATTCTGTAATGCCCACTTTTTAGCTCACCTGAGCACAGAGTGCTCAAGGTGAGGTATTGTGATCGGTCGTTGTCCGTCCGTCCGTCTGTCCTGTCGTCCGTCCACAATTTCTTTAAAAATCTTCTCCCAAACCAGTAGACCAATCTTCTTGTAATGTGGTAGAAATGATCCTTTGGTGAAGGGCTTTCAAAGTTGTTAAAAGAATTTGATTCCATTAAAGACTCTGGCTGCCGCGGCATGAGAAAAGGGGAAAATAGCCAAATCTTCTAAAAATCTTCTTCGGTCTAAACAGTTGGCCAATATTCTTGAAACATCACAGGTTTGATCCTTTGGTGAAGGGCTTTCAAAGTTGTTAAAAGAATTTGATTCTATCAAAGACTCTGGCTGCTATGGCATGAGAAGGGGAAAATAGCCAAATCTTCTAAAAATCTTTTTCTGCCAAACCAGTTGGCCAATGTTCTTTTAGACTTCACATGAATGATCCTAGGGGGAAGGGCTTTCAAAGTTGTTAAAAGAGTTTGATTCCGTCAAAGACTCTGGCTGCCACGGCATGAGAAAAGGGAAAATAGCCAAATCTTACAAAAAACTTTTTCTGCCAAACCAGTCGGCTGATGTTCTTTAGACTTCACATGAATGATCCTTTGGTGAAGGACTTTCAAAGTTGCTAAAAGAATTTGATTCCATCAAAGACTCTGGCTGCCGTGGCATGAGAATATGGGAAATTAGCCAAATCTTTTATAAATCTTCTTCTGCCTAACCAGTTGGCCAATATTCTTGAAACTTCACATGAATGATCCTTTGGTGAAGGGCTTTCAAAGTTGTTAAAAGAATTTGATTCCATCAAATAATCTGGCTGCTGTGGCATGAGAAAAGGGGAAAATAGCCAAATCTTTTAAAATTCTTCTTCTGCCTAACCAGTTGGCCAATATTCTTGAAACTTCACATGAATGATCCTTGGGTAAAGGGCTTTCAAAGTTGTTAGAAGAATTTGATTAATGTTTAAACTATTAGTGCAGCAGCATCAGAAAAAGGGCAAAAGAGCAAAAACTTTAAAAAGGCTGAATTTTTGTTACATTATTTGAAAAACATAGGAAAATGGGCTTTATTGAAACATTTCTTATTTTGCTGCTATACAGGTCAAATTGCTTAATTTCAACAAGGCAAGAAATCTCAGGTGAGAGACCTAGGGCCATCATGGCCCTCTTGTTGAATTATTGCCCATTGTTGTTTTTAGCTCCACTGGCCGAAGGCCAGCGGGGCTTATGTCATGGCCCTGTGTCCGTCGTCCGTGCGTGCGTCCGTGCGTAAACTTTTTCTTTAAACATCTTCTTAAAATACAAGCTGGCAATCATCAGAGTGAATCTTCAGTTCGTGATCACTTACACAACTGCCTTGAAAGTGTCATTTCTTGGATGACGGAATTCAAATTAAAAATGAATAACTCTAAAACAGAAATTATCGCATATGGGACAAGACAACAATTAGAAAAGTTAAACCTAACCAGTATAACTGTAGGTGGCTCTGAAGTAAATTTGGTTGAACAAGTGCGTGACCTTGGTGTGCACATGACTAGTACACTGAATTTTGACTCGCATATTCGTAAAAAGTGTCAAACAGCGCAAATTCAGCTTAGAAACCTGAAATGTATTCGTAAGCATATTACACAGAAATCCGCAGAAACTCTCGTACACGGACTCATTCACTCACATCTGGACTTTTGTAATGGGCTCTTTGCTGACATTCCTTCCTATCAGTTAGACAGACTACAAAGGGTCCAAAATCAGGCTGCCAGACTTGTTACAAATGCTACATATGAACAGCCTAGTTATAGCATTTTGAAATCTCTCCACTGGCTGCCTGTACGTGCGAGAATCATGTTTAAAGTGCTTGTCATCGTCTTCCGGGTCGTGCATGGGACTGCGCCAGTGTATCTTAGTTCTTTTTTCAAACAAGCCAAAAGCACATACCGCTTGAGATCAGACAGTGATGCTTGTATAAAGTTTGTTGTTCCACGCTTTAAAACCAAAATTGCGGATAGGTCGCTAGCGGTTGTGGGCCCGAAATGGTAGAATATGCTTCCGAATTATTTGAAATCTATCCAAACAGAGACTAACTTCAGATCACAACTTAAGACTCACTTATTTAGACAATTTCACAGTGACTGAACTAATCCAAAATATTTGTTCATTTTTAATGTTGTATATAGACTCTGTGAAGCGCAATTGAATATTTATACTTTTTGCGCTATACAAATCTATTTGTATTTGTATTTTCTCCAAAACTACTGGACCAATTTCAACCAAACTTCACACGAATCATCCTTGCATGAATCTCTACCAAATTCCTTCAAAAGAATAAAATCTGTGCAGAACTTGAATTTTAATTAATTTAATTGAATTAAATTTTCGAAAAATCTTTAAAAATTCTTCTTCTCCAAAACTACAGGACCAATTTCAACCAAACTTCACAGAAATCTTCCTTGCATAAATCTCTACTAAATTCCTTCAAAAGAATAAAATCTGCGCAGAACTGGAATTTTAATTAATTTAATTGATTTAAATTTTCAAAAAATCTTTAAAAATTCTTCTTCTCCAAAACTACTGGACCAATTTCAACCAAACTTCACAGAAATCTTCCTTGCATGAATCTCTACCAAATTCCTTCAAAAGAATAAAATCCGTGCAGAACTTGAATTTTAATTAATTTAATTGATTTAAATTTTCGAAAAATCTTTAAAAATTCTTCTTCTCCAAAACTACTGGACCAATTACAACCAAACCATACAGAAATCTTCCTTGCATGAATCTCTACCAAATTCCTTCAAAAGAATAAAATCCGTGCAGAACTTGAATTTTAATTAATTTAATTGATTTAAATTTTCGAAAAATCTTTAAAAACTCTTCTTCTCCAAAACTACTGGACCAATTACAACCAAACTTCACAGTTAATCTTCCTTGTATTAATCTCTTCTTAATTCCTTCAAAAAGATAAATTCTGTGTATAACTTAAATTTTTATTAATTTAATTGAATTAAATTTTAAAAAAATCTTTAAAAATTCTTCTTTTCCAAAACTGCTGGACCAATTTCAACCAAACTTCACAGAAATCTTCCTTGTATGAATCAAATTCTCTCAAAAGAATAAAATCCGCGCAGAACTTGAATTTTAATTAATTTATTTGATTTAAATTTTTCGAAAAATCTTTTTAAAATTCTTCTTTTACAAAACTACTGGACCAATTCCAACCAAACTTCACAGAAATCTTCCTTGTATGAATCTCTTCTTAATTCCTTCAAAAAGATAAATTCTGTATATAACTTATATTTTAAATAATTTAATTGAATTAAATATTTGAAAAATCTTCAAAAATTCTTCTTCTCCAAAATTGCAGGACCAATTTCTACCAAACTTCGCATGAATCTCTTCCAAATTCCATCACGATTGGATGAAAAGCTTGGCTGCTGTGGGCTAGGCTTATTTTTCGCTATATGAAGCATAGTGTAATTTTAAAAAAATTTCAAAAACATTTCTGCTCCTTAATCATTTATTGGATTTCATTCTAGCGTAGCATGAATCTTCTTTGGATAGACCTCTATTGTATTCCTTGAAGAATTTCGTAGTCTTATTGTCTAAATGCCAGTGGAGCGATACAGGGCCATCTTGGCCCTCTTGTTACCCTTATATTTTTGTACCAAATATATACCATAAGCCATAAGCACTAGCAACTTCAAACTTTGTACACTAATAGATATCATTGTGCATGAGTATCTTTACCAATATCCATTTTCTGGTCCTTAGAAGAAGGTTTTGAATTAGACAACTCATATTTTGCCATTTGGGAAATGCCTTTGGGTTAACTAGAATTGAACCAAGTGTAAAAAAGGGTAAGACAAAGAAAAAAGATTATCTGCACTATTTAAAACAGGTGCTATCTAAATGAGTTTTTAATTCAATTACTGAGAGAGATAATGAGAGTCAGATTGCAGTAACTGTAACAGAGAAATACACCCTTTATAACTCCATTTACTACTTGTAAACAGTATTAACACTAAAATGTAGCAGAGGACAAAATAGAAGTTGACAAAGATAGGATTTGTGTACAAAATACATGTAGCTTCGATAAAGATAAGATTTTTGTGCACAATGTAGCTGAGAAAATGTTGAGATAAATCCACGAAAGGAGAAAATGCTGGATGTTAGCTGAAAACAAGCTCATAAACAGCAATCTTGTCAAATTCAGGGCAAGCAAGTCAGACTGTAAGAAAAAGATCAAACTAAAAACTACGAATATACATATACGAGATCTTGTGGTCACCAGCCAGTGTTTATTTTTAATTTCAGGGGAAGGGGGTCAGGGCCCATAGGTGGGAGAAAATGTGTTTTTTAATGCCCAAAAAGGGGAATTTCAGTTCATGATTATACTCTCAAATACAGTGTTATAAATGCATTCAACTTGCTCATAATGGTACATTCAAACAACCATTAGAACTGTTAGAGATGCCTAGAATCTACATACAAGTTGGATTTTTCTTTGCAACAAAAAAATCTAGTTCTAGGAGGGGAAAATTTATCTGAAATGGGGGAAAAACTATATTCCTCATAGAGGGGGAAGGGGCCCAATAACGACCGGTTTTTTTAGGACAAAAAATCACTGCCAGCACATACAATGATTATGCACTAACCCACATAATGCTATCTAAATCAGTTAATGGGTTAATTAGCAGATTGGTGATGTTGCTAGAACTAGAATGCTGTAACAGTTTACTTTCAAGAATATTTGGATAAATGAAGTGCATTCCTTAAAGCTATTTGTCTACCGTTTTGAAGTGGGAAATGAACTTTGGAGAGAAAAAATGATTTTACAATAATATCAAAATTTGATGACATTCTTTCTTTATTACAATACTGTTTGTCACCAATTGATAGATCATGTATTAGTGTACTGGTATGTTGAACAACTGATGGCTTGGATTGAATGAGCAAAGGCAGGAATATAATGGTTAGCTGTACAAACACTTTGACTGAAACACTTTTTGATGTGGCATTGTAAAACTGAATTGGAAAATCTCTCTTTTCAGATACAAACATAACTCTCCAATGAATTAACATTCCATTCATGTAACAAAGATTAAAAATCTGCAGTTGAACTAGCACAATGCAAGCCGATAGTCACCGTGTGGACAGCGGTCATCGTAAAAATGGCAGCCTGGCCAATAACAGACGTAAAAACCCAGACTATTGTGGGAAAACGTTCCTCAGAAATGTGCTCTATGTGTTCAACTTGGTATTTGTGGTAAGTACTAGATCTTAACCCTTTCCCAAACAGCAAATTTTTAGGGTGATCCACTTCACAAACTGCCTAACAGTAACGAATGACAAAATGGAAGTTATTAAAGATAGAATTTGTATAAAATATGACATAGAAAATATTGAGACAAAAGGAGAAACTGCTGGTTATCAGCAGTTTCTTCTTTTGTTTCAATGTTTTTCCAAGCCTTTTCTATTAGGGACATCAAACCCAGGTCTTGTTTGGGAAAGTGTTAAATGAACTATCCAAATATTGTACAAATACATGAATTTACAAGAAATCACGGAACAACAGACCAGCAAATCTGGAAAATTCTGACATATTCACTTATTCAGTTCTGCAGTCAGCCTTTCAGCATGTTTGTGCGTGTTTCTTTCTCTTTAAGGTATGCAACCAATCAATTAGCACAAAAGAGCCAGAGGCGAAATTTGGAAAGTGCCAGTAATTCCTAAACTTTGTTACATTTCCATTCCAAATACAAGCATAAGCATTTTGAACGGTTTAGAATTTTGAATCAATGCATACTTTTGGAAATATTTCACAAAAATGCTCAAAATCACCTGCCTTGCATATGAATATAGAGTAAAGTAATATTTGTAATTTTTTTTCTTCTTGAAGCATAGTCTTGAAATCTGGCACATTGAATCAACTTATGTGAAGTGTATTTACAAACATGTGTAATTTGATGCATTTCTTGTGGCTAGAAAAGGGTGTTTTTAATGATGGGTTGTATACCTTTTAACCCTTGTTAATCTTTGTTGTGTTGACTTATATTTAAGATTCGGTAACCATTATATCTCTTTATCAACACACATTTTCTCAGCTGCAGTAGTTTCAATTTGGACCATCCTTAAATTTTGTTGTTTGGTAAGAGGTTATACAAGGTTGCTTCTGTTATATTTCAGTTATCTGGTTTGGCGTTCATCTTGGTTGGTCTGTACGTGATGATGTACAGACACTCGTTCATCAGTTTGTTGGGAGGTACCATGTTCCCCGTCACCACATATCTACTGGTGGCTACAGGTGGACTCATCCTACTCATGGGGGGTATAGGATGTTTTGGTGCATGCCAGGAAAATAGATGTCTGTTATTCACGGTAAGTTGATCTCTATGTTTAACTGAGCTACTTGTAATGGGGAGTAATGCCTTTTCAAATTGCATTATTTCATTTGTCATCATTCAAACCCTATGTTGTGGGTACTCATTAGAATTGTCTCATTGATACAATTCAAATATCAAACTAAAATGTACCTGCAAGTTGGGCCACAACATAGGGTTTGGATTAGATATAAAAAAATATTAGAAAACCTGTACCCCCTCTTATCTGTTGCTCTGTTGTTAGCCCTTTTCAAGACAGCAAATTCAACTGATCCAAATTTGTGATTTGGGGTAAACAATGTTTGGTGTCTGCTAAGAAAATAGAGTCTACTGTTTGTAATGAATACCTTTGCTTCCTTTGGAACCTGTATAATGTCTCATTTGGACCCTTTTACAAACAAACAAGGGGTTACAAAGCATTCAGAGAAAAGAAGAAAATACTAAAGACAAGCATTTTTTTCAAGAAAAGGAGAAAATGCTTGTCTAGAAGACCTGAATTGTGTATACAGTTGAGAACATCATGAAATTGACATTCTGAGTAGAATGGGAATGTTTTATGAGCGAATGAATGGATGAATGGAATGAATGTTCCGGAATGATTTTGTGTATCTAAAAAATCGATAACACGCCCATGATAACCGTTCAACCAATCAAACGTGATCTTTAAATAGTAACAGCCCGATATCGGAAATTTACCAATATTATAGGTATGAAGATTTATCGATAAAACGCCCATGATAATATTTCGGCCAATGAAATGCCTTCTTTTTATAACAACCAATTAAACCAGTGAACGTTTATTGAGCGGTGTGAATGTTTTATGAGCGTTTTGAATGTTTTTGTGATCGGAATGAATGAACGCTGGAGTGGAAAGATTTTGACCGCAATGGAATGTTATGAATGTCATTTTCATGATGTTGTCAACTGTACCATTTGACAAAATTATTTCATGAATGGTATCTACAAGCTTATAGAAAAGCTGCTGAATATTCCTGGTTATGTTTCTGAGAGAATTGGTAGGAGAAAAATTATCATGATAAACTTTGTGGGAAAAGGGGAACTGCTAATTACAAGCATTCCCTGCACATACTCACATATCCTCCCCTTCCCAGATTTTCTTAACTTATGTCCTGCAGAATGGTCAAATCCTGGGATTGCTAGGGTCAGATAATAATGAGAAAAGATATCAATGTGTTGTTTATACATTTCAGTATGCATTTTTTCTGATGTTGATATTTCTACTGGAAGCTGTATGTGGAGTGTTGGCCTACATGTATAGTGGGGTGGTATGTATACTTTGGCTCTCTACAGTGGTCAAATATTCACTCATCATCAAGTAGAAAACATTAAGACTGGTCAAAATTCAAAATTCAAAAAGGTGTTGCAGATGGCAATTTCAAGTCAATGAAATTTTGCAGTGTTTGGTATTTCTGTGTAGAAAACTTTGTTGGAAATAAAGAAATTGCTTGTAAGCAATTTCTTCATTTGTACAATGTTTTCTGAAGTCTTTTATATAATGGGAGGGGGCATCAAAGTGTCATTATATGGGAATGGCTACGGTCATATCTGTCTGTTACTGTAGTGCTGTTATTTGGGTGTTGTGTTTTATTATCATAACTTACAAAACATTGAAACTTTTAAGACACCAAACATGCAAGTCTTAGGCGAAATTTGAAACCATATTTACTTATTTCAATTATGATAGTTTGCATAAAAGACTGGTCAGAACTCAGCTTTATATCCAGGTTGATAAATTTGATGAAATACAATTTTATTCATGTGTAAATACAGTTTTATTGTCACATTTATCACATACCGATGACTCAGCGTGAAACGGTTGTAAATGCCTATAAACATGTAGGCAGTTACAACTGAGCCATCGATACACTCCTAATTTTTATGGTATGTTTGTAGATCCATGAAGAGCTGACAAGAAACCTGAACACAACCATGATGGAGAATTATAAATTTGACACGGCCATTACAAAGGCTATTGATGATATGCAGGAAGAAGTAAGTGATCAGTGTGACACCATATTTCTGTTCTGTTATGACCAGTGTGACACCATATTTCTGTTGTTTGGAAACTTGAAAAATGTGTGTAGAACCCCAACATAAGGAGAATACATGTATGTTTTGACCCTGCACACATTTTGCAAAGTTCATGTCTCTTAACCCTTTCGTTTGCAGAATTATTTCCCAGAAATGACTTTTTCCCTATTTCCAAGCACTTCATGAATACAAATGCATAATAGATAGATTTTACTTGCAGAAAACCCAACAACCTATATATCATTGGAAAGGTTATTCAATTTCCTTTAACAATATGATGAGTAACTGATAGAAAATCTGCATCTCATCAAAATCTCGACCTCTAGCCCCATGACCCCTGTCAGGCCCTCTGCCATGACCCCCGACCACCCCTACAATTTGGGACTGGATTCGGTTTAGGGTTATCGGAATCACTATCGGGGTCACTATTCGAAGTCTCCGAAACATTTCTAATGATCAAATCACCTTTTTACCCCCAAAAAATCAGTGTAATCGCTATCATCATCGTCCGGCACTGACATGATACCTGGATACCTGGATACCTGGATGGTAGGGTCAATATAGTAGATATAATCTGTCGTGACCCCTCTGATAAACTGTTTTGGTAAACTTCTCCAACGTATAAAGTGACCTTGTTCGTCTCAGAGTGCATAACAAGACGGTTTAAATTTCTTAATTTTCCAATTCTCAGCATTTAGCCTTGATTTGAACTGATTGACACTATCGGCAGATATGGTTTCGTCACTTAAATTGTTCCAAAAAGAAACCGATCGGAATGTAAAAGTATCCAGTCTTATGTTGAGATGACACTTCTTGGTTTTGAACTTTAAGTAATGTCCTCTCAGATCATCCTGAGCCAAGGAAAACATATTGTCCCACTTCAATTGGTCCAAGTTGTGTAATGATTTGTAAATCTGCACCATATCAGCTCTGTCTCTCCTGTACTCCAAACTAACTAATCCTAATTTCAACAATCTTTCCTCGTATGTCAAATGGGCTACTTCTGGCACTAGTTTGGTAGCTCTCCTTTGAATGTCTTCTATCATCTTGATGTGCCTTTTCTGGTAAGGGGACCATACACAAGAACCGTATTCTAGGATGGGTCTGATAAGGGACTTGTAAAGTGGCAGGAACATATCCTTATCCAAACACTCAAAAGATCTGTGTATCAATCCAAGTGTTCTCTGTGCCTTGTTTGTAATTGTTGTAATATGTTGGTCAAAATCTAGATGTTGGTCGAAGGTGATCCCAAGATCTTTCCCACACTGAACAGAGTCAATGACAGCATAGTTCCCATCAGATTCTTTCATTGTGTAACGATAGTTGACGTTCCTGGCACCAATGTGAAGCACCTTACACTTTTTTGCATTAAAAGCCAGTTTCCATTTGTTACTCCACTCGTTCAAATTATCCAGATCTGATTGAAGTCTTCTATGGATGATACTTTTGAATATAGTTTTGTATCGTCAGCAAACACCTTAACAATGCCGTCTACAATCTCTGGCAAGTCATTGATAAAACATAAGAATAAAACTGGTCCAATTACGCTCATTGGGGAACCCCACTCACAACATCAGTCCAGGATGACAAGGAAGAACCAACTCGTACACATTGCTGCCTACCACGCAAGAAGTCCTGGATCCACTTCAATGCAGTTCCAGCAACTCCTAACTCTCTAAGCTTATATATCAAATACTCATGAGACACTCGGTCAAAAGCCTTCGCAAAGTCAAGATATATAACGTCAATTGGTATTCCGTTGTCTAATGATTCCGTCCAATCATCCAGTATCTCTAGCAGTTGGACAACACATGATCTACCTGGTCTGAAACCGTATTGTGCATCCGCGAAAAGATTGTTCCTGTTCATATGATCCATGAGTTGTTCCCTAACTAGCCGCTCACAAAGTTTACAAACAATAGATGTCAAACTAACTGGATGATAATTTGAAGGATCTTTCTTGTTCCCTTTTTAGCTCACCTGAGCATGATAGTGCTCATGGTGAGGTATTGTGATACCGCTGTGTCCGTCGTCCGTCGTCCTTTGGCTTGTGTGCACTCTAGAGGCCACATTTTTTGCCCAATCAACCTGAAATTTGCTCAGAATGATTGTCTTGATGAAATCTCGGACAAGTTTGAAATTGGGTCATATGGGGTCAAAAACTAGGTCACGGGGTCAAATCTTAGAAAAACCTTGTGTGCACTCTAGAGGCCACATTTTTGGTCCAATCAATCTGAAATTTGCTCAGAATGATTGTCTTGATAAAATCTCGGACAAGTTTGAAATTGGGTCATCTAGGGTCAAAAACTAGGTCACGGGGTCAAATCTTAGAAAAACCTTGTGTGCACTCTAGAGGCCACATTTTTTGCCCAATCAACCTGAAATTTGCTCAGAATGATTGTCTTGATAAAATCTCGGACAAGTTCGAAATTGGGTTATCTGGGGTCAAAAACTAGGTCACGGGGTCAAATCTTAGAAAAACCTTGTGTGCACTCTAGAGGCCACATTTTTTGCCCAATCAACCTGAAAATTGATCAGAATGATTGTCTTGATCAATTCTCGGACAAGATCGAAATTGGGTCATCTGGGGTCATAAACTAGGTCATGAGGTAAAATCTTTGTAAAACCTTGTGTGCACTCTAGAGGCCACATTTTTGCCCAATCATTCGGCTATCAACCTGAAAATTGATCAGAATGATTGTCTTGATCAATTCTAGGTCACGAGGTCAAATCTTAGTTAAACCTTGTGTGCACCCTAGAGGTCACATTTTTGTCCAATCAACCTGAAAATTGGTATACAAAAAGTTATATTATATCAGGTGAGCGCTTCAGGGCCAATGGCCCTCTTGTTTAAATATTGGAGAGACAATAGCTTTGCGCCAATCATCTGGAATACATCCTTCGTTTAAGCTTTTAGTAAACAATATTGCTAGGGGTTTGGCCAACTCGTTCCTTGCCTCGTAGAGAACCTTTGGGTGAATATTATCAGGGCCTGGCGATTGCTCCGGTTTAAGCGAATTAAGTGCTTTTAAAACATGCTCAGTAGACACTGTAAACTCATCAAGTTCCTGACTGACACTCCTATGGCTAGTATAATCAAATTGTTCGGTATCATCCATATCTGATCTTATAAACACACTGCTAAAAAATGAATTCAAAACTTCTGCTTTATCAGCGTCAGATTTTGCTTCTGAGTTGTCAGATCGATTCAACACCCCTATTGATTCTCTGGTTTTTCTTTTAGAGTTCACATATCTCCAGAAGGACTTGTTGTTACTTTTTACTTCAAATGCTATTTTTCTCTCATAACTTCTCTTGGCTTCTTTAACCTGATTAGCACATGCTTGCCTGGCTTCTGCATACTTTGTGTAATTGTTTTGAGATCTTGAATACTTATACTTTTTCCAGCACTTACTTTTCTTAATAACTGCACGGCGGGTAAAATTGTCCAACCAAAGTGGTGAATTTTCCTTGTTACCATTCATTTTCACTTTCCTCTCAGGAATGTATTTTGAAGAAAGTTCTTCTATGACTGATTTCAATGAATTCCATGCTTCATTTACTCCCTTATCATTTAGAAGGTCATCCCATCCAACCTTATTAAGCTCTGATCTAATACTGTCATAATCTCCCTTAAAAAACTGTCGCCGGACAAACTATATGATGATTCGCCGGACCTCTTCTGCAGAATATTAAACCCTCCTGGCCATCGTTACAGCTCATAAAACCCCCAAAACTGCACTTTTCTTCACATTTTATGAGAACAAAACAGTATTGCGCAATATTTCCGGTGTCATAATAACTTTAACAGTGTAAAAATTGCTTTTAAAAGCCCATGCCCCCTAAACAGTATAAGCGTTCCTGACCGCGCTTTAAAGCGCGCTTGCAAACGAAAGGGTTAACTTTAAAAGCATAGTTCCATAAATCTGACAAGTAATTAGGCAGAATTGTGCCTTGCTTACATAGAATTACAACACTTTTGACAAGCAATTTCTTCATTTTCCTCCCAATGTTTTCTACCCCAAAAGACCAATCACCTTTTAATTTCATTCACTTTAAAATGTTGTCTGCATCTTGAATTTGTATTACTGTAAAATTTTGCTGTCTGGCAATGGGGTGATGGTTTCACAGGCAAGATTCAACACCCGCTAAGACTGTTGCTGTGAAAGTTTGTATATGTGTGTGGGAAGAGTTTTTGTCACTTTCCAAACCTGCTGCAGAGCAACAGATGAGAAGGAGTAAAGGCATTCTGCATTTGTTATTTCTAATTCAAACCCTATGTAGTGTCTTGAGGAGTCTATTTCAATGAACAACAACAACATAAAGTTTGGTTAACAGCTAATGCTATTCTACATTTTGAAAAGCCATTACCCCCTCTTATCTGTAGCTATGCTGCTGTCCTCTTTCAGCTCTTATTAGCTCACCTGAGCACAAAGTGCTCGAGGTGAGCTATTGTGGTCACTCACCGTCCGTCTGTCTGTCTGTCTGTCTGTCCGTCCGTCCGCCCGTCAACAATTTCTTCTAACATCTTCTTCTCCAAAGCCAACAGGCCAATATTGACCAAACTTGGCAGGAATGTTCCTTGAGTGACCCTTCTCAAACCTTGTTCGCGGATTTTTGATTCGTCAAAAAATGTGGGCGTGGCAGGGCGGGGCTTATCGGACTTAGAGAAATCCTAAGAAAATTCTTAAAAATTCAACCATTGGGCCAATTTGAAGCAAACTTGGCAGAATTGTTCCTTGAGTTACCCTTCTCAAAACTTGTTCGCAGATTTTTGATTCGTCAAAAAACGTGGCCGTGGCAGGGAGAAAGGGGCTTATCAGACTTAGAGAAATCATAAGAAAATTCTTTGAAAATCAACCAGTGGGCCAATTTGAACCAAACTTGGCAGAATTGTTCCTTGAGTGACCCTTCTCAAAACTTGTTCGCAGATTTTTGATTCATCAAAAAACGTGGCTGTGGCAGGGAGAAAGGGGCTTATCAGACATAGAGAAATCATAAGAAAATTCTTGAAAATTCAACCATTGGACCAATTTGAACCAGACTTTGTATTGATGTGCCTTAACGCTTTCCCAAACAAGACCTGGTTTTGACGTCCCTAATAGAAAAGGTTTGGGAAAACATTGAAACGAAAGAAGAAACTGCTGATAACCAGCAGTTTCTCCTTTTGTCTTAATATTTTCTGTGCCATATTTTACACAAATCCTATCTTTAATCATCCACTTTGTCATTTATAGCAGTTTTTGAAATGGATCACCCTAAAATTGTGTCGTTTGGGAAAGGGTTAAGCCATTCTTTTTAAAATTTGTTCACAAATATTTTCATTTGTAAAAAATTGTGGCCGTGGCAGGGAGAAGGGGGCTTATCAGACTTAGAGAAATCATAAGAAAATTCTTTAAAAATTAACCATTGGGCCAATTTGAAGCAGACTTTGCAGGAATGTTCTTTGAGTCTCTCTTTTCAAAATTGATTCACAAATTTTTACATTTGTCAAAAAATGAGGGCGTGGCAGGGAGGAAGGGGCTTTTCGGCCTTAGAGAAATCCTAAGAAAATTCTTTTAAAATCAACCAATAGGCCAATTTGAACCAAACTTTGCAGAATTGTTCCTTGAGTGACCCTTTTCAACATTTGTTCATAAATTTAAAGTTTCGTCAAAAAATGTGGGTGTGGCAGGGCAGGGCTTATCTAACCAAGAGAAATTGTTAAAAAATTCTTCAAAAATCTTCTTCTCCATAAAGTGACATTTCACAATTATTTTTACATAAATTTTACTTTTATTCTATCTGAAAGAGCATGTTTTCTTATGAAAATTCTGAAAATTTCAAGCGTAAATATTGAACTGTTTACGAGAAGTACATATTTTTGTGCTAAAATTAAACAAATTGCTGTGGACAACAGTTCAGATTTATATAGAATTTGTCATTTCTGTCTCAACTTTAAAGGCATATTTTTCTCTTATAATATACAACTTCAAAAAACTGTTAGCATTTCTACGCATTAGAATAAACAATTTTTGCATCAAGACATATACTCAAAAGAAAAAGTTTAGTCAGTATTTTTGATTGTCAATTTTTCAGCCAAAACACAACATATCAGTGTAGAATTTCACACAATGTTTGTTCAATCAACGGCTAACAAAAACCTAAATGTTAATTGTGACGTCATCAAGTTACCTCACGTCCAATCTGACGAAAAACATTGGAAATTAACTACACTGTAACCAATTTGTTCAATAAAGACGTTTTGTCAAAAAAAGTCTGCCGTTTACTTCCCTGGCCCTTTACTTGAGTGTTGGCTTTTCGAGCATTGGCTCAGCCAGATATCGGGCATTGTTTGACAAACATTGAATGTCATGTATTTTTTCTAATTGTCTGTCTACAATAAATAACTTTGTATCAATGGTAAACCAGCTACTGGTCCTGATAGAACACTTTCTTGAAAACGCAGTAAAATGCTATGAGCAACAGGTTGGGTGCGTAAGTCACCATAATCTACTGTGAATTCCATCAAAAAGAAGTTTCCTTACTCACAGTCAACCAAGAGACTTCTATTCTATTAAGAAATGATGCAAAGATTAATTCTTCATGTCAATTACCAGGAATTAAGACTCTACAAAAACGCAATCCTGAAGGTGTGACTTTTCAATTTGACCCCTTTGGATTGAATTGTTGAAAATAATGTTAAGTTTAACACGGATGCCAATTGAATTTCACCGACTTGTTCTAAATTGGTTAAAGATTGTTATCAGTAAAAATTTTGGCATTGTAAAACGTTTTAGACAAAATTATTGACCAAAAACTTCATACTGACTAAACTTTTTCATCTCAGTATACTTTTTAACCATTGGGCCAATTAGAACCAAATTTGGCTGGAATGTTCCTTAGGTGACCCTTCTTAAGATTTGTTCGCGGATTTTTTATTCGTCCAAAATTGTGGGCATGGCAGGTCAGCACTTATCAGACTTGGAGAAATCATAAGAAAATTCTTTAAAAATCAATCATTGGCCCAATTTGAACCAAACTTGGCAGAAATGTTCCTTTGGTGACCCTTTAAAAATCAAAGCCCTGAAGGGCCTGAAAGTCGCTACAACAGAATTATTTGTAAAACAAGATTTGCTTTTCATGATCCTATCAGAGAATGCTTTGAAGTATTGAATGAAATGTATGTATGCCCCCACAAGGGTAAACCTTTAACAATTGAAGTAGTGCAATTGTAGAATTAATTTACATCAAGAATGAAAAGGGAAAATTGGCAATAACTCCACGAACATTATCAGCAGAGTTATATTTTTGTACAATACACTTCTACATAATGACACCATCCACCTATGAAGTTGCACGAATCTACCTACATAATTTTTAGTAATGCTCTTGACAAACAATTAAATATGAAAATGAACAAAGGGCAAAAACCCAAAAATATGATTGACAGAGTATCAATTCTTACCTATGAAGTTTTATGCGATGTAAACAAGACCTAGATCTCCATTTTAAATACGCAAAATATATTTTGTCAAAATGACGATAAAGTTTATAAACGATGACCGAACTCGTGATTAGATCACATTCTATAGAAACAAATTGAAAAAAAAATATAATAAAATGAAAGAACAAAACAAGTTATAGAATATTTACAGAGAAACACAGCTTTATTTTTCATCCTTATCTATATATACAAATTCATAATAACATAGGCTACAGCAAATCCATAGATAATTATATCGTTAAAATGAATGCTACATATGAAAAGCAGTGGAAGCTAGATCTATTTTCAAAATGTTAGATTGGTCCAATTTGTAGGTAATTTTGGGGTGTTTAGTGATTGGGAGTAAAAACGTCGTAATGACAGATTTCTGAAAGGGGCCCATGCTAAGTTTTTATGCTTCTGAACTATTCGGGAACTCATATTTGTACATGGAAAAACAAGTTGCAATGCATAAAAACCTCAATCACGGCGAATATCCATCTTTCCTTTGCTATAGATCAATCCTTTACAAGCGTGTTTACAGATTCTATTTTTACTTCGAAACGAGACAAGGTCAAGGTCAACGAGACACATCCCCAGCAGTATTAACACACTGTACAACCGGCTGCGTCGATGACTGTGACCTTATTTGCGAGGGATGCGTGGAAAGGTTTATTTTGTAGAAGCAGTTAGTACTGAACATTTATATGCGTATTTATCAACTATAGAATACCAAAGATCCTTTCATTTATTCATAAAAGTAAATTAATTTGACCTACCATGCACCTGACATCAGATGCCGAATCTGTCTTCGTTGACGACGCAGCCGGTTGTACGGTGTGTTGAATCTCGCTGAGCACAGATGACGTACCTCTGACGTAATTGCTTTTTGAAGGTTGGGCATGTGTAACCGTTACAAAACAAAAACAAAGGACAATAGAATGCGGATCTGCACGTTATTCATTGACTTGGATTTTTATACTTGATAAAGCTCAATGAGTGCTAACAATGGACCCCTTCAGGTTGGTAATTTCATACGTTTTATATCTGGTTTGTAATTTTTGTGCCATTTGCATTTTCGACAGCCTAGCAGGTCCCCCTTTAATCTGTAGTTGCGATGTTTTGGCTGCATGTCCCGTAAATTGACTGGAATTGATACTAAACTAAATAAAATTCTGGGTAAGAATGATGTTTTAAATGAAATATTTACCCATTTTGTTCTATTCAGATTTCCCAATTTCAGAGGATGTCACAGAAATTCATTGAATAAAATAGATCTATACTTCATAACGCATTCCTCACTTAACTAAAACCCCTCAAAATCACACTTGTCCTCCCTGGTTGAAAGTAAGATACTTTCAAAATACTGAATTTTACAGCTGGGGGGCCATGGACCACAGGGCCCCCGATGGGTCTATGGAAACGCCCTGGCCAGGGGTCCACGGGGCCAGAGCCCCCCCCCCCCCCCCCCCACCGGGAGCTCTTGAGAAATAGCGTTTTCAAACCCCTCAGGAAGGCGTTCATGACACTATAAATACTACCATCTTTTGATGAAAGTTTTCCAAATCATTTATCATTCAGTTTAAAATTATAACTCAATATGATGCACTTTTTTACATCATTTTTTTTCAATTTCGAAATAAGAACTTATACGTTCTAGTATAGAATCAGTCGGGATGACGTCATAGCCTCACTTTCATTTTTTCATCGAGGGTACAACCTCGGTCTTTATCGTTACGGGATACCAACTTTGAGGCAGATTATTTCAAAAATCCATCGTTAAAATTCATAAACAAAACTCTTTCTTTAAAGAATGTGATTTAAACTTTCTAACTACCAACGCATTTTTAATAATCAGGCGTAGTCGTCGAGATATTAATGCTGAAAGTT
>CAVMGG010000426.1:2500-29503 GCA_963680895.1 Fragum sueziense
GTCAGTCAGTCAGTCAGTCAGTCAGTCAGTCAGTCAGTCAGTCAGTCAGTCAGTCAGTCAGTCAGTCAGTCAGTCAGTCAGTCAGTCTGCCAGTAGGTCAGCCAGTCAGTCAGTAGGTCATTCTGTCAGTCTGTGGGTCAGCCAGTCCGTCATTAGGTCATTCAGCAGGCATAAGGTCAGTCAGTCAGTCAGTCAGCTAGTCAGTCAGCTAGTCAGCTAGTTAGTCAGCTAGTCACTCAGTCTGTCAGACAGCTAGTCACTCAGTAGGTTGGTCAGTCAGTCGGTCTTACCGTCGGTCGGTCAGTCAGTCACTCAGTCTGTCAGACAGCTAGTCACTCAGTCTGTCAGACATCTACTCACTCAGTCAGTCAGTATGTCAGCCAGTCAGTCAGTCAGTAAATCAGTCAGTCAGTCACAGTCAGTGAGTCAGTCACAGTAAGTGAGTCAGTCACAGTCAGTGAGTCAGTCAGTGAGTCAGTCACAGTCAGTGAGTCAGTCTGTGAGTCAGTCAGTCATTCAGTCAGTAGGTCAGTCAGTCTGTCTCTCAGTCAGTAGGTCAGTCTGTCAGTAGGTCTTTCAGTAGGTCAGTCATTTGGTCGATCGATCAGTCAGTCAGTTAGTCAGTCTGCCAGTAGGTCAGCCAGTCAGTCAGTAGGTCATTCTGTCAGTCAGTGGGTCAGCCAGTCCGTCATTAGGTCATTCAGCAGTCACTAGGTCAGCCAATCTGTAAGTCAGTCAGTTAGTTGGTCAGTCAGCTAATCACTCAGACTGTAAGACAGCTAGTCACTCAGTCTGTCAGACAGCTAGTCACCCAGTCAGTCAGTCAGTCAGACAGCTAGTCACTCAGTCTGTCAGACAGCTAGTCACTCAGTCAGTCAGTAGGTCAGCCAGTCAGTCAGTAGGTCAACCAGTTAGCAGGTCAAGAGATCAGTCAGTCAGTCAGTAGATCAGCCAGTCAGTCAGTAGGTCAATTTGTCATTCAGTGGATCAGTCAGTCTGTCTTTAGGTCATCAAGTCTGTCAGTCAGCCAGTCACTCAGTAGGTCAGTCAGTTGCTCAGCCTGTCATTCACTGAGCCAGTCAGTCAGTCACTGAGTCAGTCAGTCTGTCGGTGGGTGGGTCAGTCACTGAGTCAGTCAGTCTGTCGGTGGGTGGGTCGGTCTGTGGGTGGGTCGGTCTGTGGGTGGGTCAGTCGGTCGGTCGGTCGGTCGGTCGGTCGGTCGGTCGGTCGGTCGGGTCGGGTCGGGTCGGGTCGGGTCTGGTCGGGTCGGGTCGGGTCGGGTCGGGTCGGGTCGGGTCGGGTCGGGTCGGGTCGGGTCGGTCGGTCGGTCGGTCGGTCGGTCGGTCGGTCGGTCGGTCGGTCGGTCGGTCGGTCGGTCGGTCGGTCAGTCAGTCAGTCAGTCAGTCAGTCAGTCAGTCAGTCAGTCAGTTAGTCAGTCAGTCAGTCAGTCAGTTAGTCAGTTAGTCAGCTACTCAGTCAGTCAGTCAGTCAGTCAGTCAGTCAGTCAGTCAGTCAGTCAGTCAGTCAGTCAGTCAGTCAGTCAGTCAGTCAGTCAGTCAGTCAGTCAGTCAGTCAGTCAGTCAGTCAGTCAGTCAGTCAGTCAGTCAGTCAGTCAGTCAGTCTGCCAGTAGGTCAGCCAGTCAGTAGGTCATTCTGTCAGTCTGTGGGTCAGCCAGTCCGTCATTAGGTCATTCAGCAGTCATAAGGTCAGTCAGTCAGTCAGTCAGTCAGTCAGCTAGTCAGTCAGCTAGTCAGCTAGTTAGTCAGCTAGTCACTCAGTCTGTCAGACAGCTAGTCACTCAGTAGGTTGGTCAGTCAGTCGGTCTTACCGTCGGTCGGTCAGTCAGTCACTCAGTCTGTCAGACATCTACTCACTCAGTCAGTCAGTATGTCAGCCAGTCAGTCAGTCAGTAAATCAGTCAGTCAGTCACAGTCAGTGAGTCAGTCACAGTAAGTGAGTCAGTCACAGTCAGTGAGTCAGTCAGTGAGTCAGTCACAGTCAGTGAGTCAGTCTGTGAGTCAGTCAGTCATTCAGTCAGTAGGTCAGTCAGTCTGTCTCTCAGTCAGTAGGTCAGTCTGTCAGTAGGTCTTTCAGTAGGTCAGTCATTTGGTCGATCGATCAGTCAGTCAGTTAGTCAGTCTGCCAGTAGGTCAGCCAGTCAGTCAGTAGGTCATTCTGTCAGTCAATGGGTCAGCCAGTCCGTCATTAGGTCATTCAGCAGTCACTAGGTCAGCCAATCTGTAAGTCAGTCAGTTAGTTGGTCAGTCAGCTAATCACTCAGACTGTAAGACAGCTAGTCACTCAGTCTGTCAGACAGCTAGTCACCCAGTCAGTCAGTCAGACAGCTAGTCACTCAGTCTGTCAGACAGCTAGTCACTCAGTCAGTCAGTAGGTCAGCCAGTCAGTCAGTCAGTAGGTCAACCAGTTAGCAGGTCAAGAGATCAGTCAGTCAGTCAGTAGATCAGCCAGTCAGTCAGTAGGTCAATTTGTCATTCAGTGGGTCAGTCAGTCTGTCTTTAGGTCATCAAGTCTGTCAGTCAGCCAGTCACTCAGTAGGTCAGTCAGTTGCTCAGCCTGTCATTCACTGAGCCAGTCAGTCAGTCACTGAGTCAGTCAGTCTGTCGGTGGGTGGGTCAGTCACTGAGTCAGTCAGTCTGTCGGTGGGTGGGTCGGTCTGTGGGTGGGTCGGTCTGTGGGTGGGTCAGTCGGTCGGTCGGTCGGTCGGTCGGTCGGTCGGTCGGTCGGGTCGGGTCGGGTCGGGTCGGGTCGGGTCGGGTCGGGTCGGGTCGGGTCGGGTAGGGTCGGGTCGGGTCGGGTCGGGTCGGGTCGGGTCGGTCGGTCGGTCGGTCGGTCGGTCGGTCGGTCGGTCGGTCGGTCGGTCGGTCGGTCGGTCGGTCAGTCAGTCAGTCAGTCAGTCAGTCAGTCAGTCAGTCAGTCAGTCAGTCAGTCAGTCAGTTAGTCAGTCAGTCAGTCAGTCAGTCAGTTAGTCAGTTAGTCAGTCAGTCAGTCTGCCAGTAGGTCAGCCAGTCAGTCAGTAGGTCATTCTGTCAGTCAGTGGGTCAGCCAGTCCGTCATTAGGTCATTCAGCAGTCACTAGGTCAGCCAATCTGTAAGTCAGTCAGTTAGTTGGTCAGTCAGCTAATCACTCAGACTGTAAGACAGCTAGTCACTCAGTCTGTCAGACAGCTAGTCACCCAGTCAGTCAGTCAGACAGCTAGTCACTCAGTCTGTCAGACAGCTAGTCACTCAGTCAGTCAGTAGGTCAGCCAGTCAGTCAGTCAGTAGGTCAACCAGTTAGCAGGTCAAGAGATCAGTCAGTCAGTCAGTAGATCAGCCAGTCAGTCAGTAGGTCAATTTGTCATTCAGTGGGTCAGTCAGTCTGTCTTTAGGTCATCAAGTCTGTCAGTCAGCCAGTCACTCAGTAGGTCAGTCAGTTGCTCAGCCTGTCATTCACTGAGCCAGTCAGTCAGTCACTGAGTCAGTCAGTCTGTCGGTGGGTGGGTCAGTCACTGAGTCAGTCAGTCTGTCGGTGGGTGGGTCGGTCTGTGGGTGGGTCGGTCTGTGGGTGGGTCAGTCGGTCGGTCGGTCGGTCGGTCGGTCGGTCGGTCGGGTCGGGTCGGGTCGGGTCGGGTCGGGTCGGGTCGGGTCGGGTCGGGTCGGGTCGGGTCGGGTCGGGTCGGGTCGGGTCGGGTCGGGTCGGTCGGTCGGTCGGTCGGTCGGTCGGTCGGTCGGTCGGTCGGTCGGTCGGTCGGTCGGTCGGTCGGTCGGTCGGTCAGTCAGTCAGTCAGTCAGTCAGTCAGTCAGTCAGTCAGTCAGTCAGTCAGTTAGTCAGTCAGTCAGTCAGTCAGTCAGTTAGTCAGTTAGTCAGTCAGTCAGTCTGCCAGTAGGTCAGCCAGTCAGTCAGTAGGTCATTCTGTCAGTCAGTGGGTCAGCCAGTCCGTCATTAGGTCATTCAGCAGTCACTAGGTCAGCCAATCTGTAAGTCAGTCAGTTAGTTGGTCAGTCAGCTAATCACTCAGACTGTAAGACAGCTAGTCACTCAGTCTGTCAGACAGCTAGTCACCCAGTCAGTCAGTCAGACAGCTAGTCACTCAGTCTGTCAGACAGCTAGTCACTCAGTCAGTCAGTAGGTCAGCCAGTCAGTCAGTCAGTAGGTCAACCAGTTAGCAGGTCAAGAGATCAGTCAGTCAGTCAGTAGATCAGCCAGTCAGTCAGTAGGTCAATTTGTCATTCAGTGGGTCAGTCAGTCTGTCTTTAGGTCATCAAGTCTGTCAGTCAGCCAGTCACTCAGTAGGTCAGTCAGTTGCTCAGCCTGTCATTCACTGAGCCAGTCAGTCAGTCACTGAGTCAGTCAGTCTGTCGGTGGGTGGGTCAGTCACTGAGTCAGTCAGTCTGTCGGTGGGTGGGTCGGTCTGTGGGTGGGTCTGTCTGTGGGTGGGTCAGTCGGTCGGTCGGTCGGTCGGTCGGTCGGTCGGTCGGTCGGTCGGGTCGGGTCGGGTCGGGTCGGGTCGGGTCGGGTCGGGTCGGGTCGGGTCGGGTCGGTCGGTCGGTCGGTCGGTCGGTCGGTCGGTCGGTCGGTCGGTCGGTCGGTCGGTCGGTCAGTCAGTCAGTCAGTCAGTCAGTCAGTCAGTCAGTCAGTCAGTCAGTCAGTCAGTCAGTCAGTTAGTCAGTCAGTCAGTCAGTCAGTTAGTCAGTTAGTCAGCTACTCAGTCAGTCAGTCAGTCAGTCAGTCAGTCAGTCAGTCAGTCAGTCAGTCAGTCAGTCAGTCAGTCAGTCAGTCAGTCAGTCAGTCAGTCAGTCAGTCAGTCAGTCTGCCAGTAGGTCAGCCAGTCAGTCAGTAGGTCAGCCAGTCAGTCAGTAGGTCATTCTGTCAGTCTGTGGGTCAGCCAGTCCGTCATTAGGTCATTCAGCAGTCATAAGGTCAGTCAGTCAGTCAGTCAGTCAGTCAGCTAGTCAGTCAGCTAGTCAGCTAGTTAGTCAGCTAGTCACTCAGTCTGTCAGACAGCTAGTCACTCAGTAGGTTGGTCAGTCAGTCGGTCTTACCGTCGGTCGGTCAGTCAGTCACTCAGTCTGTCAGACAGCTAGTCACTCAGTCTGTCAGACATCTACTCACTCAGTCAGTCAGTATGTCAGCCAGTCAGTCAGTCAGTAAATCAGTCAGTCAGTCACAGTCAGTGAGTCAGTCACAGTAAGTGAGTCAGTCACAGTCAGTGAGTCAGTCAGTGAGTCAGTCACAGTCAGTGAGTCAGTCTGTGAGTCAGTCAGTCATTCAGTCAGTAGGTCAGTCAGTCTGTCTCTCAGTCAGTAGGTCAGTCTGTCAGTAGGTCTTTCAGTAGGTCAGTCATTTGGTCGATCGATCAGTCAGTCAGTTAGTCAGTCTGCCAGTAGGTCAGCCAGTCATTCAGTAGATCATTCTGTCAGTCAGTGGGTCAGCCAGTCCGTCATTAGGTCATTCAGCAGTCACTAGGTCAGCCAATCTGTAAGTCAGTCAGTTAGTTGGTCAGTCAGCTAATCACTCAGACTGTAAGACAGCTAGTCACTCAGTCTGTCAGACAGCTAGTCACCCAGTCAGTCAGTCAGACAGCTAGTCACTCAGTCTGTCAGACAGCTAGTCACTCAGTCAGTCAGTAGGTCAGCCAGTCAGTCACTCAGTAGGTCAACCAGTTAGCAGGTCAAGAGATCAGTCAGTCAGTCAGTAGATCAGCCAGTCAGTCAGTAGGTCAATTTGTCATTCAGTGGGTCAGTCAGTCTGTCTTTAGGTCATCAAGTCTGTCAGTCAGCCAGTCACTCAGTAGGTCAGTCAGTTGCTCAGCCTGTCATTCACTGAGCCAGTCAGTCAGTCACTGAGTCAGTCAGTCTGTCGGTGGGTGGGTCAGTCACTGAGTCAGTCAGTCTGTCGGTGGGTGGGTCGGTCTGTGGGTGGGTCGGTCTGTGGGTGGGTCAGTCGGTCGGTCGGTCGGTCGGTCGGTCGGTCGGTCGGTCGGGTCGGGTCGGGTCGGGTCGGGTCGGGTCGGGTCGGGTCGGGTCGGGTCGGGTCGGGTCGGGTCGGGTCGGGTCGGGTCGGGTCGGTCGGTCGGTCGGTCGGTCGGTCGGTCGGTCGGTCGGTCGGTCGGTCAGTCAGTCAGTCAGTCAGTCAGTCAGTCAGTCAGTCAGTCAGTCAGTCAGTCAGTTAGTCAGTCAGTCAGTCAGTCAGTTAGTCAGTTAGTCAGCTACTCAGTCAGTCAGTCAGTCAGTCAGTCAGTCAGTCAGTCAGTCAGTCAGTCAGTCAGTCAGTCAGTCAGTCAGTCAGTCAGTCAGTCAGTCAGTCAGTCAGTCAGTCAGTCAGTCAGTCAGTCAGTCAGTCAGTCAGTCAGTCAGTCAGTCAGTCAGTCAGTCAGTCAGTCAGTCAGTCTGCCAGTAGGTCAGCCAGTCAGTCAGTAGGTCATTCTGTCAGTCTGTGGGTCAGCCAGTCCGTCATTAGGTCATTCAGCAGTCATAAGGTCAGTCAGTCAGTCAGTCAGTCTGCTAGTCAGTCAGCTAGTCAGCTAGTTAGTCAGCTAGTCACTCAGTCTGTCAGACAGCTAGTCACTCAGTAGGTTGGTCAGTCAGTCGGTCTTACCGTCGGTCGGTCAGTCAGTCACTCAGTCTGTCAGACAGCTAGTCACTCAGTCTGTCAGACATCTACTCACTCAGTCAGTCAGTATGTCAGCCAGTCAGTCAGTCAGTAAATCAGTCAGTCAGTCACAGTCAGTGAGTCAGTCACAGTAAGTGAGTCAGTCACAGTCAGTGAGTCAGTCAGTGAGTCAGTCACAGTCAGTGAGTCAGTCTGTGAGTCAGTCAGTCATTCAGTCAGTAGGTCAGTCAGTCTGTCTCTCAGTCAGTAGGTCAGTCTGTCAGTAGGTCTTTCAGTAGGTCAGTCATTTGGTCGATCGATCAGTCAGTCAGTTAGTCAGTCTGCCAGTAGGTCAGCCAGTCAGTCAGTAGGTCATTCTGTCAGTCAGTGGGTCAGCCAGTCCGTCATTAGGTCATTCAGCAGTCACTAGGTCAGCCAATCTGTAAGTCAGTCAGTTAGTTGGTCAGTCAGCTAATCACTCAGACTGTAAGACAGCTAGTCACTCAGTCTGTCAGACAGCTAGTCACCCAGTCAGTCAGTCAGACAGCTAGTCACTCAGTCTGTCAGACAGCTAGTCACTCAGTCAGTCAGTAGGTCAGCCAGTCAGTCAGTCAGTAGGTCAACCAGTTAGCAGGTCAAGAGATCAGTCAGTCAGTCAGTAGATCAGCCAGTCAGTCAGTAGGTCAATTTGTCATTCAGTGGGTCAGTCAGTCTGTCTTTAGGTCATCAAGTCTGTCAGTCAGCCAGTCACTCAGTAGGTCAGTCAGTTGCTCAGCCTGTCATTCACTGAGCCAGTCAGTCAGTCACTGAGTCAGTCAGTCTGTCGGTGGGTGGGTCAGTCACTGAGTCAGTCAGTCTGTCGGTGGGTGGGTCGGTCTGTGGGTGGGTCGGTCTGTGGGTGGGTCAGTCGGTCGGTCGGTCGGTCGGTCGGTCGGTCGGTCGGGTCGGGTCGGGTCGGGTCGGGTCGGGTCGGGTCGGGTCGGGTCGGGTCGGGTCGGGTCGGGTCGGTCGGTCGGTCGGTCGGTCGGTCGGTCGGTCGGTCGGTCGGTCGGTCGGTCGGTCGGTCGGTCAGTCAGTCAGTCAGTCAGTCAGTCAGTCAGTCAGTCAGTTAGTCAGTCAGTCAGTCAGTCAGTTAGTCAGTTAGTCAGCTACTCAGTCAGTCAGTCAGTCAGTCAGTCAGTCAGTCAGTCAGTCAGTCAGTCAGTCAGTCAGTCAGTCAGTCAGTCAGTCAGTCAGTCAGTCAGTCAGTCAGTCAGTCAGTCAGTCAGTCAGTCAGTCAGTCAGTCAGTCAGTCAGTCAGTCAGTCAGTCAGTCAGTCAGTCAGTCAGTCTGCCAGTAGGTCAGCCAGTCAGTCAGTAGGTCATTCTGTCAGTCTGTGGGTCAGCCAGTCCGTCATTAGGTCATTCAGCAGTCATAAGGTCAGTCAGTCAGTCAGTCAGTCAGTCAGTCAGTCAGCTAGTCAGTCAGCTAGTCAGCTAGTTAGTCAGCTAGTCACTCAGTCTGTCAGACAGCTAGTCACTCAGTAGGTTGGTCAGTCAGTCGGTCTTACCGTCGGTCGGTCAGTCAGTCACTCAGTCTGTCAGACAGCTAGTCACTCAGTCTGTCAGACATCTACTCACTCAGTCAGTCAGTATGTCAGCCAGTCAGTCAGTCAGTAAATCAGTCAGTCAGTCACAGTCAGTGAGTCAGTCACAGTAAGTGAGTCAGTCACAGTCAGTGAGTCAGTCAGTGAGTCAGTCACAGTCAGTGAGTCAGTCTGTGAGTCAGTCAGTCATTCAGTCAGTAGGTCAGTCAGTCTGTCTCTCAGTCAGTAGGTCAGTCTGTCAGTAGGTCTTTCAGTAGGTCAGTCATTTGGTCGATCGATCAGTCAGTCAGTTAGTCAGTCTGCCAGTAGGTCAGCCAGTCAGTCAGTAGGTCATTCTGTCAGTCAGTGGGTCAGCCAGTCCGTCATTAGGTCATTCAGCAGTCACTAGGTCAGCCAATCTGTAAGTCAGTCAGTTAGTTGGTCAGTCAGCTAATCACTCAGACTGTAAGACAGCTAGTCACTCAGTCTGTCAGACAGCTAGTCACCCAGTCAGTCAGTCAGACAGCTAGTCACTCCGTCTGTCAGACAGCTAGTCACTCAGTCAGTCAGTAGGTCAGCCAGTCAGTCAGTCAGTAGGTCAACCAGTTAGCAGGTCAAGAGATCAGTCAGTCAGTCAGTAGATCAGCCAGTCAGTCAGTAGGTCAATTTGTCATTCAGTTGGTCAGTCAGTCTGTTTTTAGGTCATCAAGTCTGTCAGTCAGCCAGTCACTCAGTAGGTCAGTCAGTTGCTCAGCCTGTCATTCACTGAGCCAGTCAGTCAGTCACTGAGTCAGTCAGTCTGTCGGTGGGTGGGTCAGTCACTGAGTCAGTCAGTCTGGGTGGGTCGGTCTGTGGGTGGGTCGGTCTGTGGGTGGGTCAGTCGGTCGGTCGGTCGGTCGGTCGGTCGGTCGGTCGGTCGGGTCGGGTCGGGTCGGGTCGGGTCGGGTCGGGTCGGGTCGGGTCGGGTCGGGTCGGGTCGGGTCGGTCGGTCGGTCGGTCGGTCGGTCGGTCGGTCGGTCGGTCGGTCGGTCGGTCGGTCGGTCGGTCGGTCGGTCGGTCGGTCAGTCAGTCAGTCAGTCAGTCAGTCAGTCAGTCAGTCAGTCAGTCAGTCAGTCAGTCAGTTAGTCAGTCAGTCAGTCAGTCAGTTAGTCAGTTAGTCAGCTACTCAGTCAGTCAGTCAGTCAGTCAGTCAGTCAGTCAGTCAGTCAGTCAGTCAGTCAGTCAGTCAGTCAGTCAGTCAGTCAGTCAGTCAGTCAGTCAGTCAGTCAGTCAGTCAGTCAGTCAGTCAGTCAGTCAGTCAGTCAGTCAGTCAGTCTGCCAGTAGGTCAGCCAGTCAGTCAGTAGGTCAGCCAGTCAGTCAGTAGGTCATTCTGTCAGTCTGTGGGTCAGCCAGTCCGTCATTAGGTCATTCAGCAGTCATAAGGTCAGTCAGTCAGTCAGTCAGTCAGTCAGCTAGTCAGTCAGCTAGTCAGCTAGTTAGTCAGCTAGTCACTCAGTCTGTCAGACAGCTAGTCACTCAGTAGGTTGGTCAGTCAGTCGGTCTTACCGTCGGTCGGTCAGTCAGTCACTCAGTCTGTCAGACAGCTAGTCACTCAGTCTGTCAGACATCTACTCACTCAGTCAGTCAGTATGTCAGCCAGTCAGTCAGTCAGTAAATCAGTCAGTCAGTCACAGTCAGTGAGTCAGTCACAGTAAGTGAGTCAGTCACAGTCAGTGAGTCAGTCAGTGAGTCAGTCACAGTCAGTGAGTCAGTCTGTGAGTCAGTCAGTCATTCAGTCAGTAGGTCAGTCAGTCTGTCTCTCAGTCAGTAGGTCAGTCTGTCAGTAGGTCTTTCAGTAGGTCAGTCATTTGGTCGATCGATCAGTCAGTCAGTTAGTCAGTCTGCCAGTAGGTCAGCCAGTCATTCAGTAGGTCATTCTGTCAGTCAGTGGGTCAGCCAGTCCGTCATTAGGTCATTCAGCAGTCACTAGGTCAGCCAATCTGTAAGTCAGTCAGTTAGTTGGTCAGTCAGCTAATCACTCAGACTGTAAGACAGCTAGTCACTCAGTCTGTCAGACAGCTAGTCACCCAGTCAGTCAGTCAGACAGCTAGTCACTCAGTCTGTCAGACAGCTAGTCACTCAGTCAGTCAGTAGGTCAGCCAGTCAGTCAGTCAGTAGGTCAACCAGTTAGCAGGTCAAGAGATCAGTCAGTCAGTCAGTAGATCAGCCAGTCAGTCAGTAGGTCAATTTGTCATTCAGTGGGTCAGTCAGTCTGTCTTTAGGTCATCAAGTCTGTCAGTCAGCCAGTCACTCAGTAGGTCAGTCAGTTGCTCAGCCTGTCATTCACTGAGCCAGTCAGTCAGTCACTGAGTCAGTCAGTCTGTCGGTGGGTGGGTCAGTCACTGAGTCAGTCAGTCTGTCGGTGGGTGGGTCGGTCTGTGGGTGGGTCGGTCTGTGGGTGGGTCAGTCGGTCGGTCGGTCGGTCGGTCGGTCGGTCGGTCGGTCGGTCGGTCGGGTCGGGTCGGGTCGGGTCGGGTCGGGTCGGGTCGGGTCGGGTCGGGTCGGGTCGGGTCGGGTCGGGTCGGGTCGGGTCGGGTCGGTCGGTCGGTCGGTCGGTCGGTCGGTCGGTCGGTCGGTCGGTCGGTCGGTCAGTCAGTCAGTCAGTCAGTCAGTCAGTCAGTCAGTCAGTCAGTCAGTCAGTTAGTCAGTCAGTCAGTCAGTCAGTTAGTCAGTTAGTCAGCTACTCAGTCAGTCAGTCAGTCAGTCAGTCAGTCAGTCAGTCAGTCAGTCAGTCAGTCAGTCAGTCAGTCAGTCAGTCAGTCAGTCAGTCAGTCAGTCAGTCAGTCAGTCAGTCAGTCAGTCAGTCAGTCAGTCAGTCAGTCAGTCAGTCTGCCAGTAGGTCAGCCAGTCAGTCAGTAGGTCATTCTGTCAGTCTGTGGGTCAGCCAGTCCGTCATTAGGTCATTCAGCAGTCATAAGGTCAGTCAGTCAGTCAGTCAGTCTGCTAGTCAGTCAGCTAGTCAGCTAGTTAGTCAGCTAGTCACTCAGTCTGTCAGACAGCTAGTCACTCAGTAGGTTGGTCAGTCAGTCGGTCTTACCGTCGGTCGGTCAGTCAGTCACTCAGTCTGTCAGACAGCTAGTCACTCAGTCTGTCAGACATCTACTCACTCAGTCAGTCAGTATGTCAGCCAGTCAGTCAGTCAGTAAATCAGTCAGTCAGTCACAGTCAGTGAGTCAATCACAGTAAGTGAGTCAGTCACAGTCAGTGAGTCAGTCAGTGAGTCAGTCAGTGAGTCGGTCGGTCGGTCGGTCGGTCGGTCAGTCAGTCAGTCAATCAGTCAGTCAGTCAGTCAGTCAGTCAGTCAGTCAGTCAGTCAGTTAGTCAGTCAGTCAGTCAGTCAGTTAGTCAGTTAGTCAGCTACTCAGTCAGTCAGTCAGTCAGTCAGTCAGTCAGTCAGTCAGTCAGTCAGTCAGTCAGTCAGTCAGTCAGTCAGTCAGTCAGTCAGTCAGTCAGTCAGTCAGTCAGTCAGTCAGTCAGTCAGTCAGTCAGTCAGTCAGTCAGTCAGTCAGTCAGTAGGTCAGCCAGTCAGTCAGTAGGTCATTCTGTCAGTCTGTGGGTCAGCCAGTCCGTCATTAGGTCATTCAGCAGTCATAAGGTCAGTCAGTCAGTCAGTCAGTCAGCTAGTCAGTCAGCTAGTCAGCTAGTTAGTCAGCTAGTCACTCAGTCTGTCAGACAGCTAGTCACTCAGTCTGTCAGACATCTACTCACTCAGTCAGTCAGTATGTCAGCCAGTCAGTCAGTCAGTAAATCAGTCAGTCAGTCACAGTCAGTGAGTCAGTCACAGTAAGTGAGTCAGTCACAGTCAGTGAGTCAGTCAGTGAGTCAGTCACAGTCAGTGAGTCAGTCTGTGAGTCAGTCAGTCATTCAGGTCAGTCAGTCTGTCTCTCAGTCAGTAGGTCAGTCTGTCAGTAGGTCTTTCAGTAGGTCAGTCATTTGGTCGATCGATCAGTCAGTCAGTTAGTCAGTCTGCCAGTAGGTCAGCCAGTCAGTCAGTAGGTCATTCTGTCAGTCAGTGGGTCAGCCAGTCCGTCATTAGGTCATTCAGCAGTCACTAGGTCAGCCAATCTGTAAGTCAGTCAGTTAGTTGGTCAGTCAGCTAATCACTCAGACTGTAAGACAGCTAGTCACTCAGTCTGTCAGACAGCTAGTCACCCAGTCAGTCAGTCAGACAGCTAGTCACTCAGTCTGTCAGACAGCTAGTCACTCAGTCAGTCAGTAGGTCAGCCAGTCAGTCAGTCAGTAGGTCAACCAGTTAGCAGGTCAAGAGATCAGTCAGTCAGTCAGTAGATCAGCCAGTCAGTCAGTAGGTCAATTTGTCATTCAGTGGGTCAGTCAGTCTGTCTTTAGGTCATCAAGTCTGTCAGTCAGCCAGTCACTCAGTAGGTCAGTCAGTTGCTCAGCCTGTCATTCACTGAGCCAGTCAGTCAGTCACTGAGTCAGTCAGTCTGTCGGTGGGTGGGTCAGTCACTGAGTCAGTCAGTCTGTCGGTGGGTGGGTCGGTCTGTGGGTGGGTTGGTCTGTGGGTGGGTCAGTCGGTCGGTCGGTCGGTCGGTCGGTCGGTCGGTCGGTCGGGTCGGGTCGGGTCGGGTCGGGTCGGGTCGGGTCGGGTCGGGTCGGGTCGGGTCGGGTCGGGTCGGGTCGGGTCGGGTCGGGTCGGGTCGGTCGGTCGGTCGGTCGGTCGGTCGGTCGGTCGGTCGGTCGGTCGGTCGGTCGGTCGGTCGGTCAGTCAGTCAGTCAAGCAGTCAGTCAGTCAGTCAGTCAGTCAGTCAGTCAGTCCGTCAGTTAGTCAGTCAGTCAGTCAGTCAGTTAGTCAGTTAGTCAGTCAGTCAGTCTGCCAGTAGGTCAGCCAGTCAGTCAGTAGGTCATTCTGTCAGTCAGTGGGTCAGCCAGTCCGTCATTAGGTCATTCAGCAGTCACTAGGTCAGCCAATCTGTAAGTCAGTCAGTTAGTTGGTCAGTCAGCTAATCACTCAGACTGTAAGACAGCTAGTCACTCAGTCTGTCAGACAGCTAGTCACCCAGTCAGTCAGTCAGTCAGACAGCTAGTCACTCAGTCTGTCAGACAGCTAGTCACTCAGTCAGTCAGTAGGTCAGCCAGTCAGTCAGTCAGTAGGTCAACCAGTTAGCAGGTCAAGAGATCAGTCAGTCAGTCAGTAGATCAGCCAGTCAGTCAGTAGGTCAATTTGTCATTCAGTGGGTCAGTCAGTCTGTCTTTAGGTCATCAAGTCTGTCAGTCAGCCAGTCACTCAGTAGGTCAGTCAGTTGCTCAGCCTGTCATTCACTGAGCCAGTCAGTCAGTCACTGAGTCAGTCAGTCTGTCGGTGGGTGGGTCAGTCACTGAGTCAGTCAGTCTGTCGGTGGGTGGGTCGGTCTGTGGGTGGGTCGGTCTGTGGGTGGGTCAGTCGGTCGGTCGGTCGGTCGGTCGGTCGGTCGGTCGGTCGGGTCGGGTCGGGTCGGGTCGGGTCGGGTCGGGTCGGGTCGGGTCGGGTCGGGTCGGGTCGGGTCGGGTCGGTCGGTCGGTCGGTCAGTCGGTCGGTCGGTCGGTCGGTCGGTCGGTCGGTCGGTCGGTCGGTCAGTCAGTCAGTCAGTCAGTCAGTCAGTCAGTCAGTCAGTCAGTCAGTTAGTCAGTCAGTCAGTCAGTCAGTTAGTCAGTTAGTCAGCTACTCAGTCAGTCAGTCAGTCAGTCAGTCAGTCAGTCAGTCAGTCAGTCAGTCAGTCAGTCAGTCAGTCAGTCAGTCAGTCAGTCAGTCAGTCAGTCAGTCAGTCAGTCAGTCAGTCAGTCAGTCAGTCAGTCAGTCAGTCAGTCAGTCAGTCTGCCAGTAGGTCAGCCAGTCAGTCAGTAGGTCATTCTGTCAGTCTGTGGGTCAGCCAGTCCGTCATTAGGTCATTCAGCAGTCATAAGGTCAGTCAGTCAGTCAGTCAGTCAGTCAGCTAGTCAGTCAGCTAGTCAGCTAGTTAGTCAGCTAGTCACTCAGTCTGTCACACAGCTAGTCACTCAGTAGGTTGGTCAGTCAGTCGGTCTTACCGTCGGTCGGTCAGTCAGTCACTCAGTCTGTCAGACAGCTAGTCACTCAGTCTCTCAGACGTCTACTCACTCAGTCAGTCAGTATGTCAGCCAGTCAGTCAGTCAGTAAATCAGTCAGTCAGTCACAGTCAGTGAGTCAGTCACAGTAAGTGAGTCAGTCACAGTCAGTGAGTCAGTCAATGAGTCAGTCACAGTCAGTGAGTCAGTCTGTGAGTCAGTCAGTCATTCAGTCAGTAGGTCAGTCAGTCTGTCTCTCAGTCAGTAGGTCAGTCTGTCAGTAGGTCTTTCAGTAGGTCAGTCATTTGGTCGATCGATCAGTCAGTCAGTTAGTCAGTCTGCCAGTAGGTCAGCCAGTCAGTCAGTAGGTCATTCTGTCAGTCAGTGGGTCAGCCAGTCCGTCATTAGGTCATTCAGCAGTCACTAGGTCAGCCAATCTGTAAGTCAGTCAGTTAGTTGGTCAGTCAGCTAATCACTCAGACTGTAAGACAGCTAGTCACTCAGTCTGTCAGACAGCTAGTCACCCAGTCAGTCAGTCAGTCAGACAGCTAGTCACTCAGTCTGTCAGACAGCTAGTCACTCAGTCAGTCAGTAGGTCAGCCAGTCAGTCAGTCAGTAGGTCAACCAGTTAGCAGGTCAAGAGATCAGTCAGTCAGTCAGTAGATCAGCCAGTCAGTCAGTAGGTCAATTTGTCATTCAGTGGGTCAGTCAGTCTGTCTTTAGGTCATCAAGTCTGTCAGTCAGCCAGTCACTCAGTAGGTCAGTCAGTTGCTCAGCCTGTCATTCACTGAGCCAGTCAGTCAGTCACTGAGTCAGTCAGTCTGTCGGTGGGTGGGTCAGTCACTGAGTCAGTCAGTCTGTCGGTGGGTGGGTCGGTCTGTGGGTGGGTCGGTCTGTGGGTGGGTCAGTCGGTCGGTCGGTCGGTCGGTCGGTCGGTCGGTCGGTCGGTCGGTCGGTCGGGTCGGGTCGGGTCGGGTCGGGTCGGGTCGGGTCGGGTCGGTCGGTCGGTCGGTCGGTCGGTCGGTCGGTCGGTCGGTCGGTCGGTCGGTCGGTCGGTCGGTCGGTCGGTCGGTCGGTCGGTCAGTCAGTCAGTCAGTCAGTCAGTCAGTCAGTCAGTCAGTCAGTCAGTCAGTCAGTCAGTCAGTTAGTCAGTCAGTCAGTCAGTCAGTTAGTCAGTTAGTCAGCTACTCAGTCAGTCAGTCAGTCAGTCAGTCAGTCAGTCAGTCAGTCAGTCAGTCAGTCAGTCAGTCAGTCAGTCAGTCAGTCAGTCAGTCAGTCAGTCAGTCAGTCAGTCAGTCAGTCAGTCAGTCAGTCAGTCAGTCAGTCAGTCTGCCAGTAGGTCAGCCAGTCAGTCTGTAGGTCATTCTGTCAGTCTGTGGGTCAGCCAGTCCGTCATTAGGTCATTCAGCAGTCATAAGGTCAGTCAGTCAGTCAGTCAGTCAGTCAGCTAGTCAGTCAGCTAGTCAGCTAGTTAGTCAGCTAGTCACTCAGTCTGTCAGACAGCTAGTCACTCAGTAGGTTGGTCAGTCAGTCGGTCTTACCGTCGGTCGGTCAGTCAGTCACTCAGTCTGTCAGACAGCTAGTCACTCAGTCTGTCAGACATCTACTCACTCAGTCAGTCAGTATGTCAGCCAGTCAGTCAGTCAGTAAATCAGTCAGTCAGTCACAGTCAGTGAGTCAGTCACAGTAAGTGAGTCAGTCACAGTCAGTGAGTCAGTCAGTGAGTCAGTCACAGTCAGTGAGTCAGTCTGTGAGTCAGTCAGTCATTCAGTCAGTAGGTCAGTCAGTCTGTCTCTCAGTCAGTAGGTCAGTCTGTCAGTAGGTCTTTCAGTAGGTCAGTCATTTGGTCGATCGATCAGTCAGTCAGTTAGTCAGTCTGCCAGTAGGTCAGCCAGTCAGTCAGTAGGTCATTCTGTCAGTCAGTGGGTCAGCCAGTCCGTCATTAGGTCATTCAGCAGTCACTAGGTCAGCCAATCTGTAAGTCAGTCAGTTAGTTGGTCAGTCAGCTAATCACTCAGACTGTAAGACAGCTAGTCACTCAGTCTGTCAGACAGCTAGTCACCCAGTCAGTCAGTCAGACAGCTAGTCACTCAGTCTGTCAGACAGCTAGTCACTCAGTCAGTAGTCAGTCAGTCAGTAGGTCAACCAGTTAGCAGGTCAAGAGATCAGTCAGTCAGTCAGTAGATCAGCCAGTCAGTCAGTAGGTCAATTTGTCATTCAGTGGGTCAGTCAGTCTGTCTTTAGGTCATCAAGTCTGTCAGTCAGCCAGTCACTCAGTAGGTCAGTCAGTTGCTCAGCCTGTCATTCACTGAGCCAGTCAGTCAGTCACTGAGTCAGTCAGTCTGTCGGTGGGTGGGTCAGTCACTGAGTCAGTCAGTCTGTCGGTGGGTGGGTCGGTCTGTGGGTGGGTCGGTCTGTGGGTGGGTCAGTCGGTCGGTCGGTCGGTCGGTCGGTCGGTCGGTCGGTCGGTCGGTCGGGTCGGGTCGGGTCGGGTGGGGTCGGGTCGGGTCGGGTCGGGTCGGGTCGGGTCGGGTCGGGTCGGGTCGGGTCGGGTCGGTCGGTCGGTCGGTCGGTCGGTCGGTCGGTCGGTCGGTCGGTCGGTCGGTCGGTCGGTCGGTCGGTCGGTCAGTCAGTCAGTCAGTCAGTCAGTCAGTCAGTCAGTCAGTCAGTCAGTCAGTCAGTCAGTCAGTCAGTCAGTTAGTCAGTTAGTCAGCTACTCAGTCAGTCAGTCAGTCAGTCAGTCAGTCAGTCAGTCAGTCAGTCAGTCAGTCAGTCAGTCAGTCAGTCAGTCAGTCAGTCAGTCAGTCAGTCAGTCAGTCAGTCTGCCAGTAGGTCAGCCAGTCAGTCAGTAGGTCAGCCAGTCAGTCAGTAGGTCATTCTGTCAGTCTGTGGGTCAGCCAGTCCGTCATTAGGTCATTCAGCAGTCATAAGGTCAGTCAGTCAGTCAGTCAGTCAGTCAGCTAGTCAGTCAGCTAGTCAGCTAGTTAGTCAGCTAGTCACTCAGTATGTCAGACAGCTAGTCACTCAGTAGGTTGGTCAGTCAGTCGGTCTTACCGTCGGTCGGTCAGTCAGTCACTCAGTCTGTCAGACAGCTAGTCACTCAGTCTGTCAGACATCTACTCACTCAGTCAGTCAGTATGTCAGCCAGTCAGTCAGTCAGTAAATCAGTCAGTCAGTCACAGTCAGTGAGTCAGTCACAGTAAGTGAGTCAGTCACAGTCAGTGAGTCAGTCAGTGAGTCAGTCACAGTCAGTGAGTCAGTCTGTGAGTCAGTCAGTCATTCAGTCAGTAGGTCAGTCAGTCTGTCTCTCAGTCAGTAGGTCAGTCTGTCAGTAGGTCTTTCAGTAGGTCAGTCATTTGGTCGATCGATCAGTCAGTCAGTTAGTCAGTCTGCCAGTAGGTCAGCCAGTCAGTCAGTAGGTCATTCTGTCAGTCAGTGGGTCAGCCAGTCCGTCATTAGGTCATTCAGCAGTCACTAGGTCAGCCAATCTGTAAGTCAGTCAGTTAGTTGGTCAGTCAGCTAATCACTCAGACTGTAAGACAGCTAGTCACTCAGTCTGTCAGACAGCTAGTCACCCAGTCAGTCAGTCAGACAGCTAGTCACTCAGTCTGTCAGACAGCTAGTCACTCAGTCAGTCAGTAGGTCAGCCAGTTAGCAGGTCAAGAGATCAGTCAGTCAGTCAATAGATCAGCCAGTCAGTCAGTAGGTCAATTTGTCATTCAGTGGGTCAGTCAGTCTGTCTTTAGGTCATCAAGTCTGTCAGTCAGCCAGTCACTCAGTAGGTCAGTCAGTTGCTCAGCCTGTCATTCACTGAGCCAGTCAGTCAGTCACTGAGTCAGTCAGTCTGTCGGTGGGTGGGTCAGTCACTGAGTCAGTCAGTCTGTCGGTGGGTGGGTCGGTCTGTGGGTGGGTCGGTCTGTGGGTGGGTCAGTCGGTCGGTCGGTCGGTCGGTCGGTCGGTCGGTCGGTCGGGTCGGGTCGGGTCGGGTCGGGTCGGGTCGGGTCGGGTCGGGTCGGGTCGGGTCGGGTCGGGTCGGGTCGGGTCGGGTCGGGTCGGGTCGGGTCGGGTCGGGTCGGGTCGGTCGGTCGGTCGGTCGGTCGGTCGGTCGGTCGGTCGGTCGGTCGGTCGGTCGGTCGGTCGGTCGGTCAGTCAGTCAGTCAGTCAGTCAGTCAGTCAGTTAGTCAGTCAGTCAGTCAGTCAGTTAGTCAGTTAGTCAGTCAGTCAGTCTGCCAGTAGGTCAGCCAGTCAGTCAGTAGGTCATTCTGTCAGTCAGTGGGTCAGCCAGTCCGTCATTAGGTCATTCAGCAGTCACTAGGTCAGCCAATCTGTAAGTCAGTCAGTTAGTTGGTCAGTCAGCTAATCACTCAGACTGTAAGACAGCTAGTCACTCAGTCTGTCAGACAGCTAGTCACCCAGTCAGTCAGTCCGACAGCTAGTCACTCAGTCTGTCAGACAGCTAGTCACTCAGTCAGTCAGTAGGTCAGCCAGTCAGTCAGTCAGTAGGTCAACCAGTTAGCAGGTCAAGAGATCAGTCAGTCAGTCAGTAGATCAGCCAGTCAGTCAGTAGGTCAATTTGTCATTCAGTGGGTCAGTCAGTCTGTCTTTAGGTCATCAAGTCTGTCATTCAGCCAGTCACTCAGTAGGTCAGTCAGTTGCTCAGCCTGTCATTCACTGAGCCAGTCAGTCAGTCACTGAGTCAGTCAGTCTGTCGGTGGGTGGGTCAGTCACTGAGTCAGTCAGTCTGTCGGTGGGTGGGTCGGTCTGTGGGTGGGTCGGTCTGTGGGTGGGTCAGTCGGTCGGTCGGTCGGTCGGTCGGTCGGTAGGTCGGTCGGTCGGTCGGGTCGGGTCGGGTCGGGTCGGGTCGGGTCGGGTCGGGTCGGGTCGGGTCGGGTCGGGTCGGTCGGTCGGTCGGTCGGTCGGTCGGTCGGTCGGTCGGTCGGTCGGTCGGTCGGTCGGTCGGTCGGTCGGTCGGTCGGTCGGTCGGTCGGTCAGTCAGTCAGTCAGTCAGTCAGTCAGTCAGTCAGTCAGTCAGTCAGTCAGTCAGTCAGTCAGTTAGTCAGTCAGTCAGTCAGTTAGTCAGTTAGTCAGCTACTCAGTCAGTCAGTCAGTCAGTCAGTCAGTCATTCAGTCAGTCAGTCAGTCAGTCAGTCAGTCAGTCAGTCAGTCAGTCAGTCAGTCAGTCAGTCAGTCAGTCAGTCAGTCTGCCAGTAGGTCAGCCAGTCAGTCAGTAGGTCATTCTGTCAGTCTGTGGGTCAGCCAGTCCGTCATTAGGTCATTCAGCAGTCATAAGGTCAGTCAGTCAGTCAGTCAGTCAGTCAGCTAGTCAGTCAGCTAGTCAGCTAGTTAGTCAGCTAGTCACTCAGTCTGTCAGACAGCTAGTCACTCAGTAGGTTGGTCAGTCAGTCGGTCTTACCGTCGGTCGGTCAGTCAGTCACTCAGTCTGTCAGACAGCTAGTCACTCAGTCTGTCAGACATCTACTCACTCAGTCAGTCAGTATGTCAGCCAGTCAGTCAGTCAGTAAATCAGTCAGTCAGTCACAGTCAGTGAGTCAGTCACAGTAAGTGAGTCAGTCACAGTCAGTGAGTCAGTCAGTGAGTCAGTCACAGTCAGTGAGTCAGTCTGTGAGTCAGTCAGTCATTCAGTCAGTAGGTCAGTCAGTCTGTCTCTCAGTCAGTAGGTCAGTCTGTCAGTAGGTCTTTCAGTAGGTCAGTCATTTGGTCGATCGATCAGTCAGTCAGTTAGTCAGTCTGCCAGTAGGTCAGCCAGTCAGTCAGTAGGTCATTCTGTCAGTCAGTGGGTCAGCCAGTCCGTCATTAGGTCATTCAGCAGTCACTAGGTCAGCCAATCTGTAAGTCAGTCAGTTAGTTGGTCAGTCAGCTAATCACTCAGACTGTAAGACAGCTAGTCACTCAGTCTGTCAGACAGCTAGTCACCCAGTCAGTCAGTCAGACAGCTAGTCACTCAGTCTGTCAGACAGCTAGTCACTCAGTCAGTCAGTAGGTCAGCCAGTCAGTCAGTCAGTAGGTCAACCAGTTAGCAGGTCAAGAGATCAGTCAGTCAGTCAGTAGATCAGCCAGTCAGTCAGTAGGTCAATTTGTCATTCAGTGGGTCAGTCAGTCTGTCTTTAGGTCATCAAGTCTGTCAGTCAGCCAGTCACTCAGTAGGTCAGTCAGTTGCTCAGCCTGTCATTCACTGAGCCAGTCAGTCAGTCACTGAGTCAGTCAGTCTGTCGGTGGGTGGGTCAGTCACTGAGTCAGTCAGTCTGTCGGTGGGTGGGTCGGTCTGTGGGTGGGTCGGTCTGTGGGTGGGTCAGTCGGTCGGTCGGTCGGTCGGTCGGTCGGTAGGTCGGTCGGTCGGTCGGGTCGGGTCGGGTCGGGTCGGGTCGGGTCGGGTCGGGTCGGGTCGGGTCGGGTCGGGTCGGGTCGGGTCGGTCGGTCGGTCGGTCGGTCGGTCGGTCGGTCGGTCGGTCGGTCGGTCGGTCGGTCAGTCAGTCAGTCAGTCAGTCAGTCAGTCAGTCAGTCAGTCAGTCAGTCAGTCAGTCAGTTAGTCAGTCAGTCAGTCAGTCAGTTAGTCAGTTAGTCAGCTACTCAGTCAGTCAGTCAGTCAGTCAGTCAGTCAGTCAGTCAGTCAGTCAGTCAGTCAGTCAGTCAGTCAGTCAGTCAGTCAGTCAGTCAGTCAGTCAGTCAGTCAGTCAGTCAGTCAGTCAGTCAGTCAGTCAGTCAGTCAGTCAGTCAGTCAGTCAGTCAGTCAGTCAGTCAGTCAGTCAGTCAGTCAGTCAGTCAGTCTGCCAGTAGGTCAGCCAGTCAGTCAGTAGGTCATTCTGTCAGTCTGTGGGTCAGCCAGTCCGTCATTAGGTCATTCAGCAGTCATAGGGTCAGTCAGTCAGTCAGTCAGTCAGTCAGCTAGTCAGTCAGCTAGTCAGCTAGTTAGTCAGCTAGTCACTCAGTCTGTCAGACAGCTAGTCACTCAGTAGGTTGGTCAGTCAGTCGGTCTTACCGTCGGTCGGTCAGACAGTCACTCAGTCTGTCAGACAGCTAGTCACTCAGTCTGTCAGACATCTACTCACTCAGTCAGTCAGTATGTCAGCCAGTCAGTCAGTCAGTAAATCAGTCAGTCAGTCACAGTCAGTGAGTCAGTCACAGTAAGTGAGTCAGTCACAGTCAGTGAGTCAGTCAGTGAGTCAGTCACAGTCAGTGAGTCAGTCTGTGAGTCAGTCAGTCATTCAGTCAGTAGGTCAGTCAGTCTGTCTCTCAGTCAGTAGGTCAGTCTGTCAGTAGGTCTTTCAGTAGGTCAGTCATTTGGTCGATCGATCAGTCAGTCAGTTAGTCAGTCTGCCAGTAGGTCAGCCAGTCAGTCAGTAGGTCATTCTGTCAGTCAGTGGGTCAGCCAGTCCGTCATTAGGTCATTCAGCAGTCACTAGGTCAGCCAATCTGTAAGTCAGTCAGTTAGTTGGTCAGTCAGCTAATCACTCAGACTGTAAGACAGCTAGTCACTCAGTCTGTCAGACAGCTAGTCACCCAGTCAGTCAGTCAGTCAGACAGCTAGTCACTCAGTCTGTCAGACAGCTAGTCACTCAGTCAGTCAGTAGGTCAGCCAGTCAGTCAGTCAGTAGGTCAACCAGTTAGCAGGTCAAGAGATCAGTCAGTCAGTCAGTAGATCAGCCAGTCAGTCAGTAGGTCAATTTGTCATTCAGTGGGTCAGTCAGTCTGTCTTTAGGTCATCAAGTCTGTCAGTCAGCCAGTCACTCAGTAGGTCAGTCAGTTGCTCAGCCTGTCATTCACTGAGCCAGTCAGTCAGTCACTGAGTCAGTCAGTCTGTCGGTGGGTGGGTCAGTCACTGAGTCAGTCAGTCTGTCGGTGGGTGGGTCGGTCTGTGGGTGGGTCGGTCTGTGGGTGGGTCGGTCGGTCGGTCGGTCGGTCGGTCGGTCGGTCGGTCGGGTCGGGTCGGGTCGGGTCGGGTCGGGTCGGGTCGGGTCGGGTCGGGTCGGGTCGGGTCGGGTCGGGTCGGGTCGGGTCGGTCGGTCGGTCGGTCGGTCGGTCGGTCGGTCGGTCGGTCGGTCGGTCGGTCGGTCGGTCGGTCGGTCAGTCAGTCAGTCAGTCAGTCAGTCAGTCAGTCAGTCAGTCAGTCAGTCAGTTAGTCAGTCAGTCAGTCAGTCAGTTAGTCAGTTAGTCAGCTACTCAGTCAGTCAGTCAGTCAGTCAGTCAGTCAGTCAGTCAGTCAGTCAGTCAGTCAGTCAGTCAGTCAGTCAGTCAGTCAGTCAGTCAGTCAGTCAGTCAGTCAGTCAGTCAGTCAGTCAGTCAGTCAGTCAGTCAGTCAGTCAGTCAGTCAGTCAGTCTGCCAGTAGGTCAGCCAGTCAGTCAGTAGGTCATTCTGTCAGTCTGTGGGTCAGCCAGTCCGTCATTAGGTCATTCAGCAGTCATAAGGTCAGTCAGTCAGTCAGTCAGTCAGTCAGCTAGTCAGTCAGCTAGTCAGCTAGTTAGTCAGCTAGTCACTCAGTCTGTCAGACAGCTAGTCACTCAGTAGGTTGGTCAGTCAGTCGGTCTTACCGTCGGTCGGTCAGTCAGTCACTCAGTCTGTCAGACAGCTAGTCACTCAGTCTGTCAGACATCTACTCACTCAGTCAGTCAGTATGTCAGCCAGTCAGTCAGTCAGTAAATCAGTCAGTCAGTCACAGTCAGTGAGTCAGTCACAGTAAGTGAGTCAGTCACAGTCAGTGAGTCAGTCAGTGAGTCAGTCACAGTCAGTGAGTCAGTCTGTGAGTCAGTCAGTCATTCAGTCAGTAGGTCAGTCAGTCTGTCTCTCAGTCAGTAGGTCAGTCTGTCAGTAGGTCTTTCAGTAGGTCAGTCATTTGGTCGATCGATCAGTCAGTCAGTTAGTCAGTCTGCCAGTAGGTCAGCCAGTCAGTCAGTAGGTCATTCTGTCAGTCAGTGGGTCAGCCAGTCCGTCATGAGGTCATTCAGCAGTCACTAGGTCAGCCAATCTGTAAGTCAGTCAGTTAGTTGGTCAGTCAGCTAATCACTCAGACTGTAAGACAGCTAGTCACTCAGTCTGTCAGACAGCTAGTCACCCAGTCAGTCAGTCAGTCAGACAGCTAGTCACTCGGTCTGTCAAACAGCTAGTCACTCAGTCAGTCAGTAGGTCAGCCAGTCAGTCAGTCAGTAGGTCAACCAGTTAGCAGGTCAAGGGATCAGTCAGTCAGTCAGTAGATCAGCCAGTCAGTCAGTAGGTCAATTTGTCATTCAGTGGGTCAGTCAGTCTGTCTTTAGGTCATCAAGTCTGTCAGTCAGCCAGTCACTCAGTAGGTCAGTCAGTTGCTCAGCCTGTCATTCACTGAGCCAGTCAGTCAGTCACTGAGTCAGTCAGTCTGTCGGTGGGTGGGTCAGTCACTGAGTCAGTCAGTCTGTCGGTGGGTGGGTCGGTCTGTGGGTGGGTCGGTCTGTGGGTGGGTCAGTCGGTCGGTCGGTCGGTCGGTCGGTCGGTCGGTCGGTCGGTCGGTCGGTCGGTCGGGTCGGGTCGGGTCGGGTCGGGTCGGGTCGGGTCGGGTCGGGTCGGGTCGGGTCGGGTCGGGTCGGGTCGGGTCGGGTCGGGTCGGTCGGTCGGTCGGTCGGTCGGTCGGTCGGTCGGTCGGTCGGTCGGTCGGTCGGTCAGTCAGTCAGTCAGTCAGTCAGTCAGTCAGTCAGTCAGTCAGTCAGTCAGTTAGTCAGTCAGTCAGTCAGTCAGTTAGTCAGTTAGTCAGCTACTCAGTCAGTCAGTCAGTCAGTCAGTCAGTCAGTCAGTCAGTCAGTCAGTCAGTCAGTCAGTCAGTCAGTCAGTCAGTCAGTCAGTCAGTCAGTCAGTCAGTCAGTCAGTCAGTCAGTCAGTCAGTCAGTCAGTCAGTCAGTCAGTCTGCCAGTAGGTCAGCCAGTCAGTCAGTAGGTCATTCTGTCAGTCTGTGGGTCAGCCAGTCCGTCATTAGGTCATTCAGCAGTCATAAGGTCAGTCAGTCAGTCAGTCAGTCAGTCAGCTAGTCAGTCAGCTAGTCAGCTAGTTAGTCAGCTAGTCACTCAGTCTGTCAGACAGCTAGTCACTCAGTAGGTTGGTCAGTCAGTCGGTCTTACCGTCGGTCGGTCAGTCAGTCACTCAGTCTGTCAGACAGCTAGTCACTCAGTCTGTCAGACATCTACTCACTCAGTCAGTCAGTATGTCAGCCAGTCAGTCAGTCAGTAAATCAGTCAGTCAGTCACAGTCAGTGAGTCAGTCACAGTAAGTGAGTCAGTCACAGTCAGTGAGTCAGTCAGTGAGTCAGTCACAGTCAGTGAGTCAGTCTGTGAGTCAGTCAGTCATTCAGTCAGTAGGTCAGTCAGTCTGTCTCTCAGTCAGTAGGTCAGTCTGTCAGTAGGTCTTTCAGTAGGTCAGTCATTTGGTCGATCGATCAGTCAGTCAGTTAGTCAGTCTGCCAGTAGGTCAGCCAGTCAGTCAGTAGGTCATTCTGTCAGTCAGTGGGTCAGCCTGTCCGTCATTAGGTCATTCAGCAGTCACTAGGTCAGCCAATCTGTAAGTCAGTCAGTTAGTTGGTCAGTCAGCTAATCACTCAGACTGTAAGACAGCTAGTCACTCAGTCTGTCAGACAGCTAGTCACCCAGTCAGTCAGTCAGACAGCTAGTCACTCAGTCTGTCAGACAGCTAGTCACTCAGTCAGTCAGTAGGTCAGCCAGTCAGTCAGTCAGTAGGTCAACCAGTTAGCAGGTCAAGAGATCAGTCAGTCAGTCAGTAGATCAGCCAGTCAGTCAGTAGGTCAATTTGTCATTCAGTGGGTCAGTCAGTCTGTCTTTAGGTCATCAAGTCTGTCAGTCAGCCAGTCACTCAGTAGGTCAGTCAGTTGCTCAGCCTGTCATTCACTGAGCCAGTCAGTCAGTCACTGAGTCAGTCAGTCTGTCGGTGGGTGGGTCAGTCACTGAGTCAGTCAGTCTGTCGGTGGGTGGGTCGGTCTGTGGGTGGGTCGGTCTGTGGGTGGGTCAGTCGGTCGGTCGGTCGGTCGGTCGGTCGGTCGGTCGGTCGGTCGGGTCGGGTCGGGTCGGGTCGGGTCGGGTCGAGTCGGGTCGGGTCGGGTCGGGTCGGGTCGGGTCGGGTCGGTCGGTCGGTCGGTCGGTCGGTCGGTCGGTCGGTCGGTCGGTCGGTCGGTCGGTCGGTCGGTCGGTCAGTCAGTCAGTCAGTCAGTCAGTCAGTCAGTCAGTCAGTCAGTCAGTCAGTCAGTCAGTCAGTCAGTTAGTCAGTCAGTCAGTCAGTCAGTTAGTCAGTTAGTCAGCTACTCAGTCAGTCAGTCAGTCAGTCAGTCAGTCAGTCAGTCAGTCAGTCAGTCAGTCAGTCAGTCAGTCAGTCAGTCAGTCAGTCAGTCAGTCAGTCAGTCAGTCAGTCAGTCAGTCAGTCTGCCAGTAGGTCAGCCAGTCAGTCAGTAGGTCAGCCAGTCAGTCAGTAGGTCATTCTGTCAGTCTGTGGGTCAGCCAGTCCGTCATTAGGTCATTCAGCAGTCATAAGGTCAGTCAGTCAGTCAGTCAGTCAGTCAGCTAGTCAGTCAGCTAGTCAGCTAGTTAGTCAGCTAGTCACTCAGTCTGTCAGACAGCTAGTCACTCAGTAGGTTGGTCAGTCAGTCGGTCTTACCGTCGGTCGGTCAGTCAGTCACTCAGTCTGTCAGACAGCTAGTCACTCAGTCTGTCAGACATCTACTCACTCAGTCAGTCAGTATGTCAGCCAGTCAGTCAGTCAGTAAATCAGTCAGTCAGTCACAGTCAGTGAGTCAGTCACAGTAAGTGAGTCAGTCACAGTCAGTGAGTCAGTCAGTGAGTCAGTCACAGTCAGTGAGTCAGTCTGTGAGTCAGTCAGTCATTCAGTCAGTAGGTCAGTCAGTCTGTCTCTCAGTCAGTAGGTCAGTCTGTCAGTAGGTCTTTCAGTAGGTCAGTCATTTGGTCGATCGATCAGTCAGTCAGTTAGTCAGTCTGCCAGTAGGTCAGCCAGTCAGTCAGTAGGTCATTCTGTCAGTCAGTGGGTCAGCCAGTCCGTCATTAGGTCATTCAGCAGTCACTAGGTCAGCCAATCTGTAAGTCAGTCAGTTAGTTGGTCAGTCAGCTAATCACTCAGACTGTAAGACAGCTAGTCACTCAGTCTGTCAGACAGCTAGTCACCCAGTCAGTCAGTCAGACAGCTAGTCACTCAGTCTGTCAGACAGCTAGTCACTCAGTCAGTCAGTAGGTCAGCCAGTCAGTCAGTCAGTAGGTCAACCAGTTAGCAGGTCAAGAGATCAGTCAGTCAGTCAGTAGATCAGCCAGTCAGTCAGTAGGTCAATTTGTCATTCAGTGGGTCAGTCAGTCTGTCTTTAGGTCATCAAGTCTGTCAGTCAGCCAGTCACTCAGTAGGTCAGTCAGTTGCTCAGCCTGTCATTCACTGAGCCAGTCAGTCAGTCACTGAGTCAGTCAGTCTGTCGGTGGGTGGGTCAGTCACTGAGTCAGTCAGTCTGTCGGTGGGTGGGTCGGTCTGTGGGTGGGTCGGTCTGTGGGTGGGTCAGTCGGTCGGTCGGTCGGTCGGTCGGTCGGTCGGTCGGTCGGGTCGGGTCGGGTCGGGTCGGGTCGGGTCGGGTCGGGTCGGGTCGGGTCGGGTCGGGTCGGGTCGGGTCGGGTCGGTCGGTCGGTCGGTCGGTCGGTCGGTCGGTCGGTCGGTCGGTCGGTCGGTCGGTCGGTCGGTCGGTCAGTCAGTCAGTCAGTCAGTCAGTCAGTCAGTCAGTCAGTCAGTCAGTCAGTCAGTCAGTCAGTCA
>CAVMGG010000427.1:0-56282 GCA_963680895.1 Fragum sueziense
GGAAAAGGGAAAAAATGCTGCTCATCAGTATTTTCTTCCTTTTCATCTATATATCATTGTCCAAAGTAATCACTCTGAAAAGGTGTGACAAAAACTTCACTGTTATGGAAAGAGTTAAAATAATTTTGACAGCAATTTGTATACAACAGTCTTGTATTTTGTTTTCAATATTACAAAAGTGTGAAACTGTGAAATATAGAATGACTGTTTTACCATTTTTGATCCCCCCAAAAAATGAAAGTTCAAAACATTGTTACCCTAGTTATTTGATAATAAAAGAATGTGACAAAAGATACCATTATTTGTGAGAAATGCACCGAAAATAATTTTAAAAATACTTCAAATTACACATATTACCCTTTGGTATTACTCTATTGTATGTTTTATTATTACATGTATTACATTTTCAATTTCATAGGCATACGAGTTTAAACCAAAAATATAAGGTTTTACCCCATAAAATTAATCAATGGTTTGGAGCAAAAATGCTGTAAGTAAATATAAAGTAACAACACTTTTGCACTAATACACCGACATGGCACACAAGAATATAAATTATGCCAATACTTTGTAAGTTGCATATTTCACCATAATAAATACATGCATATACCCACAACCATTCCTTAACCCCTTTCCAAACGACAAAATCTTAGGGTGATCCAATATGAAAGCTGCTGCAGACGACAATATGGGTGTTAATTAAGGTTGGATTTGTGCACAATTTAGCTCAGAAAATATTGAGGCAAAAAATGAGAAAGTGCTGATTATCAGAACTTTCTTCTTTTGTCTCAATGTTTTCCCAAGCCTTTTCTATTAGGGACGTCAAAACCAGGTCTTGTTTGGGAAAGGGTTAATTAAGCAGTTCTTTGCTTTGATTTTCTATTATTTCATACTTAATGCTTTCTCAAACAACACAAATTTGGTTTTGTCAAAATTCAAAAGATTTGCAGACGAAATAAATTTTACAAAACACAGTCTGTGAGCAACATAGAGTGGAAAGCATTGATTGAAAAGGAGTAAATGCTAGTCATCAACATTTTCTTATTTTCCCTCGATACTTTCTTGAGCGTTCTCTGTTATAGACAATCAAATCATGGCATTGTTTAAGAAAGTAATAAGGAACTAAATGCATCGATTTCAGAAATGTATCCATAAATATGGCCAAATCAGTCTGAATTGTTACATAATACATGTATTTTGAAAAAAAGATAAAAGGCTGGTAATCAGCTACCAGAACCTTTTATTCCTTTTCCACAGTCAGTCTCAGAAGTGTAAATAGTCATGAGTGTGTGAAAATAAACAGTGTGGAAACAAACAAAGTGAGAAAATGTTCTTGGTTAAATTATACAAACAGAATAATGAGACATTTTGTAGAAAATAATTGTTCAATAGTCCAAAGCTATATATATAAGAGGTTGTTTTCACTTCTCAATATCCAAAATAATATTCGACATTTCTCCAACCCTATTTTGTGGGTACTCATTGGAATCGTCTCATTGAGGCAATTCCTATGAGTACCCGCAACATAAGGTTTGGATTTTAATAATAATAATATTAGAGTTCTTTTACCCTTCTCTTATATGTTGCTCTAAATAAAGCAAATTCATTTATTTATGTATTCTACCCTTTGCCGATAAACTTAATCATGAGAAATAAAATAAGAACAAAACTTGAGGAATGAAAATACAGTGACAGATTTTTCTCATTTTCCAAAATGTTTTTGTACCCTATGACAGATATTTTGCTGGAGAGACTTAACTTTGTTCTTGAAAATTTATTTTGAAACAGACAACTTTCAACCAGTCTTTAATTACTATCCATGATCAAAACCCTATCTTGTGGGTACTCAATTCAACCGTTTCAACAAGAAAATTTCAATGAGAAACAGCGAAATAAAATTTGCAGAAAAACAAAGACGATATTTGAAGTTTTTTGTAAAAAATAATTTCAATAATTTTATATAGGCATGTGAGCAAGTTGGTAGAAATCTGGGTCTTCATCTTCTTCATCATCCGAATCCTCTTCTTCTTTATCAAGCTATAAATAGAACAAAGGTCAGAGGTCAAGATATAAATAGAACAAAGGTCAGAGGTCAAGATATAAATAGAATATCAAAGATCGAAAATATGGATTTAAAATGTTTGATTTCGCTCAGTTAGAAGATTGACTTTCAAGAATTCCAAGAGTTATCAGAAATTTAATAATCACAGGTAAAAGAAGACCCATGGAGATTCTTTGCAGCATGTTTGATCAATTTCCAGAAGAAAATCAGCATTTTCTCAATTTGTCTCGCTATTTTCTAGGCTATGATATTTCACCTTAGGCTGCTATTAAATGGGACGACCTTTAATTGGGAAAAGGTTGAGGATATTCGTAAAGAAATTCAAAACACATCTAAAACTTACCACTTCTAATTCTTCATGTGTAAATATTTTTGGCAAGACTTTGAGCCTTAGCGGAGCCATCAGAAAGACAAGTAGTGGAAAAACTATGGCAGCCATTGTTGACTTGACTATCCATATAATTATCACGAGTATCAGCTGAATCACGGTGAACATGTGCATCTTTAATGTCTTTACCTAAAATGAGAAGCAAAAAAAAGAAACATCTTAAACATAGCTGTCAAGGGTCTCTGAATGTCAAGAGTGTGACATTTTGAGCTAGGAGGCCGTTAAGGCCAGGGCAACGCAGGGGTCCAGGGTGACTGGAGGCGTCCAGAAAATTCTGGATTGTAGTGATTTCAATATCCTGTTCAACACATTTCCTGGTCTTGTTAGCCTTGTCAAAAGCATTTCTGCATTTTCCAGAATACTTTCCAAAGCCTTATCTTGCGGAGGCGTCAAAAGGCTTCATTATGATGAAATGGGTTAAGTTGAAAGGGTTTATCAGGTTTTGATAAAAGAAAATCATTTTACGATTCATTTCAACTTTGTCTCTTTATGAAAATGTGTGTGCTCAAGTGATGTAAGCGTGTGAGCCTGATTCAGACTGAAATTGTGCGAGACACATGTGCAATGCATGTGACATCTAAATTTAAACTTGGCCAAAGTTACTTTTTTGGTTCACTATACATGTGATATAACATATCCAACTAAACTATTTAAAACTCCAAACTTACCCTTCTCACATAACTTTTTCCGGGATGATGTTTCACTGGCATAAATAACAGTTTTATTCTCTTATAGAGCTGTACACCGCTGATAGCTGATACACCGAGATATAAAAATACACCGAACAACACTGCCATAGGTACGGCACGTAACACATCACCCCATAGTAACGTTGTACCTGAAATGAGAATAATGACCTTGAAAATTGACCTTGACCTAAATACAAGCTTCAATTACAAGGTTTTCATTAACAAGAGGACCATGATGGTCCTATATATCGCTCACCTGAACCAAAAGGATATGAGCCACAATTTTGTTCAATTCAATTAATATTTACGACTTTAAGACTGAAAACGAACTTATGGTCAATAACGTTGTGAAAATCGAACTCATCCGAGATCTTCTGGTGTCCAACATTGTGTCCAAGTTTTGTCTTGATTGATTAATAATTGTAAATTTTAGAGTGTAAACAAGGTCGAAAACAGTCGAAAAAGGCAATTTTGTCAAATTCAAGGGCAAGTAACTTTCGATTTTCTGATCAGATCAGACTGAAAATCCAAATGATCAAAGATCTTATAATCCCCAACATTGTGTCAAAGTTTTGTCTTGATTGATTCATATTTGTACATTCTAGAGTGTAAACGAGGTCAAAAACAGCCGAAAATGGCAATTTTGTCAAATTCAAGGGCACATAACTCTCAACTTTCTGAAAAAGATCAGACTGAAAAACGAACTCATCAAAGATCTAAGGGTCCCAAACATTGTGTCTAAGTTTTGTCTTGATTGATTTATAATTGTAGATTCTAGAGGGTAAACAAGGTCAAAAACAGCCTAAAATGGCAATTTTGTCAAATTCAAGGGCACATAATTCTTGTCTTTCTGATCAGATCACACTGAAAATCGAACTCATCCGAGATCTTATGGTCTAAAACATTATGTCCAAGTTTTGTCTTGATTGATCAATATTTGTAGACGCTAGAGTGTTAACAAATTAAAAAGTAGCTATTTTTTGACGTTCAAGGGCACATAACTCCTGACTTCCTGGTCCGATCTGACCCAAAATCAAACCCATCCGAGAACTTAAAGTCTTAAACATTATGTCCAAGTTTTGTCTTGATTGATCAATATTTGTAGACGCTAGAGTGTTAACAAGTTAAAAAGTAGCTATTTTTGACGTTCAAGGGCACATAACTCCTGACTTCTTGGTCCGATCTGACCCAAAATCGAACTCATCCGAGAACTTATGGTCATACATATTTTGTTTAAGTTTGGTTAAGATTGGTCAATATTTGTGGATGCTAGAGTGTTAACAACAAATTGTGAACAGACGGACGGACGGATGCCGACGGACGCCGACGGACAAAAAGCGACCACAATAGCTCACCTTGAGCACTTCGTGCTCAGGTGAGCTAAAAAGCAAAGATATGCAGAAATACACCAAAAATACAGACATTGGTACGGCACGTAACACATCACCCCATAGTAACGTTGTACCTGAAATAAAAACAATGACCTTGAAATTTGACCTTGAATTTTGACCTGCACTGTAGAGACATAGAAATACACCAAACAACACTGCAATAGGGTCTTCATGTAATACATCACCCTATAGTAATCTTGTACCTGAACTAAGAACAATGACCTTGAAATTTGACCTTAATCGTATCGAACACATGTGATTTCTTGATACTAAAGGAAGACTTTACCACAAAGAATGCTGTGACACTTATCATCTAGAACTAATAGCAATATTTTAGTTTTTCCATGTTTTTTTCCCAAGTGAAAGATGGCCTTGATCCTTCATTCACAGGAATGTATGGATCAGGACACACATCAGATAGAAGATCAATCTATCACTGTTCAAACTTATGGAAAATGTATCAATTCTAATTCAACAAAAACACCAACAGACTTCCTTCCTATTTCTAAGAAATAGATCAGCACAAAGGAAACTTTTCCACTTACCTATTAATAAATTCATCACAATATTTGTAACTCGTTGATCTTTGACCTCCAGGAGTTTGGGTTTTTCTCCCGGAGCGTGCGTTCTGCTGAACACACTAAGCGCGGACATGTGCGCCACTGAGCGAACTGTCGCCGCACACATCCATGGAAGACCGAGCAATGCACACACAAATGTCATTAAACCAATCAAAAACTGGTCTAAATGAAACCCTGAGCCTTTATGTAGTTTGAACTCTTTCTTGTGGAATAACATTCTGAAAAGAGACAATTTAATCAATTACCAGACATGGGCGGATCTAGAGGGGGGTCGGAAGTCCGGACCCCCCTGACATTGGCTGAAAATTAATTTTTGACAATGCAAATTTAGTGTAATGTTACATATTTACTACATTTTAACATTTTAAGCCATAATTTGGGTTTGGAACCCCCCCCCCCCAAATCTTGTGCTGAATATGACAAATGGATGTTGATAAAGATAGGATTTGCGTAGAATAAAGCACTGATAATATGTAGGCAAACAATAAAATATTAGGGTGATGGACCTTTAGCCCCACTAAAAACATAATTATAAAATCTTGTAACTTACTCAGTTAACTGACACTCTAAAAACAGGAGCAGAAATATAAGAAATCCAGGAATTATGGCCATAAACATCAGCCATATCTTCATGGGCTTGTCATACTTCCCAAGCGGATTCACAATCCAACTTGAGCTCTGATCTGTGTGTTGAAAGCGGATGGGTATATCCAGTTTCTGCAAAATAGAAGGGTACATGTAAAAGATACAGAAAATAAGAGCTGTCTCAGGACAGCAAAGCGCAACTATCAAGTGCTGTATAATGAAAAATTCTTAGTCCGAAAAGGGTAAAAATTCTGTTAAATTAAATGTCAGAGAAACAAATCTCTGCCTAGAGCTGACATTATGGTCATAGAGGCATGTGCAAAGTTTCAGAGCAATAGCATTAGTAGAAACAGAGATTTGAGAAACTTGCACATAAAAACTTAACCAAAGCATTATGCTGACGCCTTGGTGACTAGAATAGCCCCCCTATTATACAAATAGTCGCGCTGAAAGAGTGTAGATGCTTAAGCACTGATCAGTTATAAGATAACTGATAGTAGGCAAGATTTGAATTTCAACAAGATGGTCTACAATATAAATTTGCACCAGCAATTTTCATTGCAACAAATTTATTTCACTTAACACATATTTTAGATATTAATTTCATTTTACTAAAGCTGTCTAAATGTAGTATTGCTTGAAAAAGCCTTTTATTGACCCATTAACAGACGACAAAATTTGGAATGTTCCAATTTGAAAGGTGTTGCAGACGACCATTCCAAGTGAATGAAATTCTACCTTTTTATGTCTTTCTGGAAAGAAAACATTGTGGGAAATGAAGAAATTGCTTGTCACAAGCAATTTCTCCATTTTCCACGATGTTTTCCAAATCCATTTTATTCTGAGGAGTTAAAAAGAGTCACTGTGTGGTAATGGGTTAACCCTTTCCGAAACAACAAAATTTTAGGATGATCCACTTCAAAAACTGCCACAAATATCAAAATGGATGTTATTTAAGATGGGATCTGTGTGAAACATGGCACAGAAAATATTGATGCAAAAGGAGAAACTGCTGGATATCAGCAGTTTCTTCTTTTGTATCAATGTTTTCCTAAGCCTTTTTTTGATATGGACGTCAAAACCAGGTCTTGTTTGGGAAAGGGTTAAAAAGCCTTTCATTAATGATTGTACTATTTTAGACTCACCTGTGTATATGTGCCAGCACAAATAAAGTCAAATAGCACCATTAAAACGATGGCCGTAAATATACCAAAATCACCTAGAGCTCTTCTGGCCTGCAATGAAATTGGTACTAAATGATTCACTAGATGTAGATACATGTATATAGCCTCCAAGAAGAATGATCATACAAGACAATATACATTAAAATGTAATTTGTCTGAAAGTTTTAAAATAGCGATGTATTTTTCTCACGGAATATCTAATTTCAAAACAAAAAGGTTTTCATTCAGAAATATACTGAACCAAAAAATAAACTTTGGCCAAAATTGAATTTAGATTTAGTTTTAAAAGCTACTACATCTTAGTGGTGCCACTGAACAATTGGCACATACTTTGCCAAAGATTCTTTTTTGATTCAGTATCTGTCAATACATGTATAATCATAAATTAATAAGGGCACAAACAGTTGTACTCAAGATCTCTTTTTACAGAATGACGAGCAAAAAATTCTATGGCCAATTTAATCAGCAATTTCTGATTGTATCTAGTTCAACAAAAGCTTACAGAAACAGGAAGACTCATAAGAATACTTACACTACGGCCTAAAAACTTGCTATTTCTAAAAATCCTCAAAAAATAGGCAATCAAGAACGTCCCAAATATAAGAATCGTAGACAACAATGCTGTATTCGGCTCGTTCATCACTTTATTATAATGTCCCTTCCCATGACCGTAACTTTCCTTTTCACTGTAATGGCCGTCCAACTTTTCACTATAAACACTCGATACGTTTTCTAGTAAGCCCGTTGAAAGCTTCGTTGTTGATGTCGTAGTAAACGTAACGTTTACGGTATAGTTAAAACTATTTGGAAGACTGGTTGTCGTGTTATAAAGCGAATGATCGTCCACGGAACTGTTACAGTAAAAATCTTTGCTACCTAGTGGGTGGTCATGGTATATCTGGGAATAAAGAAAATATAACATCTGAGGTGTATTTTAAGACATATTTTAAGATATATTAAGATGTTTTATAGAAAGCGTTTTTAAGAGAGAGATTCTGACAAAGGTATTCTGAATGCTCCATACTTTACACAAATGACATCATGATGACATCATTTGTATAAAGTATGGAGCATTCGGAACATCAAAGGTTTATGAATTATGGAGCATTCAGATTAACTCAAGTCAATTTTCTCATATACAATATTGGTTGTACAGAGTTGACCAAGGGGTTCCACAAGAAGTATAGGGTAATGGCGCCTCCAAATGAGTGGCTTACAAATCTTGCTCTAAAGATTGCTTTATCCTAAAGTATCTTAAGGAATCTTCAAGATATCTTAAAAATCTTATTCTAAAGAACACACTTCTGGTTGCAATATCTGATCCGTATCTGAAAGTTGCATTTGTATAACAGAAATATGTAACCTGTTAGGCAAAAAGTTATAGGTTAAGATCAAGTATTGTGACATATTACAATAAGAGAAACCCTCTGGGAAGTTCATAAAAGCAAATTTCCAGAAACAGATCAGATGTCACATTTGGAAAATCAACATATAGTAAAGGAGGAAACAACAATCAAGATAAAAAAAATACTTTATCGAGAAAATTTTAGATTTTTGTCTTTTCGATACTTTTTAACATAGAATGTTCCTTTTAGCCTGATGATTCACATTTTATTTTTTTCTACTAATATTCATCTATTTAAAGAACTACATTTCAAGAAAGTAAAACAAAATTTGAGAAGAGAATATTCTACATACCTCCTCGAGTTTGTGAATGACTTCAAATATAAATATTAATGAGATCAAAATGGCAAACACTTCTTCTGTGAACCGTGTGAAGTAGCGTACAATGAAACTTCCCTCGACGGCCAGAACAACCAAAGTTATCACAAACACCCAAAACCCGATCCATACACGCCACGTCATAAAATCTATATGACTCTCTTTACAGAACTGAAAGTAAACCAAAGATTTGTCAGTTATTTGCAGGCAGTACAGACTAAGATCAGCCTGCACAAATGTGCACTCTGATCTTGGTCTAAACTACTTACATAACAGAACGATCAAAGTTATCACAAATACCCAGAATCCTATCCATACACGCCATGTCATAAAGTCTATATGGCTCTCTTTACAAAACTGAAAGTAAAACAAGTTTGTACATGGGTAACATGGCTTGCAGTACAGCACGCTAGTTTTTTGCCTATTTCCACACATGACCTTGATTTTATTTCGAGTGGTTTTGGGAGGAAAATTGCTATGGCCGCAGTGATCCATGTTTTTCCATTCGAACATGCGGAATCATCATGATTTTCCACATGATTTGTTTCTTGTCATGTGAAGATATTACTGTGGTTTCAGAAGGCAATCACCACTTGAATTTGATTTTTACCATGGCCTGCAAGTGTTTTAGGCAAAAAAAAATTGAACTTTACTGTACAATGCTTCATAAAATCAGTGTTCAACAAATTCAGACTCCAAAATTTGCGACGCCCTGTAGGCAATATAGACAAACACCAGCCAATACAAATGTAAATGCTATTTTAATCTTATATTGCTCTGCAAAATAACAACTCAAAGATAACCTGACAATCTATATGAATTGAGCTATATAACTGTAAAACAAGAATCATTCTTGTGAAATCTGGTAGAGATGCATTGTAAAGCTATTCAACAGATTAAGAAAGAAAATGTTTAGAGACTGATCTTAATTAATACAAAGGAATGGACTGGCAGACATACTTTAGATACATCCCTATGAATATAGTCCTTCTGGCTTTACAGCCAGTGGGGCTAAAAATAAATATGACAAAGTGAATGCTATACTTACTGAATACAGATGTTTTTCAAACACTAGAATAGGACCGGTTGCACCATATAGAATGAGTGGTTGAGCAGAAAACAAGGCAAACACTAGATTTGTTATTGATGTACTCAGTATAGTCTCTGTTACACCCATCTTTCTGTACGTCTTCTCAGCTGTAAAACAATTTATAAACGTAATTTATTGAGAAGGATTATTTTCATAAATCCTATCATACACAGTTTAGTTGTTGACAAATGTTATGTACTAAATGATATTCAAATTGCTAAAATAGTAAATAATTTGCTTAACCCATTACCAAACAACACAATTTTAGACTGGTCCAAATTCAAAGATGTTGCAAACGACAATTTCAAATGAATGAAATTTAAAGTTTGTTGGTCTTTTTAAATAGAAAACATTGTGGGAAATGAAGAAATTGCTTGTCACAAGCAATTTCTTCATTTTCCATGATGTTTTCCAAAGCCATTATAGTGTTGGGAGTCAAAAGGAGTCACTGTGTGGTAATGGGTTAAAGATAGTAAATAATTTCTCCAAATGTTTCAACAGTAAACAAGAGCTTCACTGAGCAGCACATGTACGCCCAAGATTGCCAAAGAAGGACTTGGTCTGTGAATTTGGACACTTTTTAAATATAAGGGCATTTAATTCAAGAACAACAAGAGTTATCCAAATTTCAAAGGTGGCTTGCACAACTAAATACCCTTTAAATTCATTAATGAAAGTTAAGTTAATTTCAGAGTAAAACAGTTGGAGTTGCACACACAAGAAATTGCTAACAAATTGACAGACAGACAAGTGTTCAGAGCATTAACATTATTATGACCCTTAAAGTGACATTTCACAATAATTTTCACATGAATTTTACTTTTATTTTATCTGAAAGACCATATTTTCTTATGAAAATTCTGAAAATTTCAAGCCAAAATGTTGAACTGTTTACGAGAAATATATATTTTTGTGCTAAAATTAAACTAATTGTTGTAGACAACAGTTCAGATTTATATAGAATTTATCATTTCTGTCTCAACTTTAAAGGCATATTGTTCGCTAATAAATAACAACTTCAAAAAACGGATAGTATTTCTACGCATTAGAATAAAAAATCTTTGCATCAAGACATACTTTTAAAGAATGAAATAAATGTGAAATGTTACTTTAAAGGAAATAAAGCAAGTTAAAAACTTACAAATAAGACCACCAAAGGCAATACATGGTGCGAGACAGGCAAAGAATATAAATATGAGGGCCATCACACATTGAAGGTTGAACGCATCCTTAAAGTCACTCGAGTAGTGCGGATATCGACGCTTTATATCGTTGATCAGTCCGCCAAACAGTCGACCCGTACGCTTCAGCGGGTCCATCGGTATCTTGTCCTCTTCTTCTTTCTTCAACAGTGCTGGAAAAGGAAAACATATGCTTTTAATGAACATTTCCAGCTTTCCTCTATGAATCTCTGACAAAGTCTTCCTAAATGACAGATCTTATCAATTAGAGCAAGCCATAACTGGGCTAGTATAACAACGGCAAAATAAACAAGAGGGCCAAGATGGCCCTGTATCGCTCCACTGTCTTTTAGACATTAAGACTACAATACAGGTCTATCCAAAGAAGATTCATGCTACACCAGAATGAAAGTGATTAAGGAGCAGAAATGTTTTTAAAAAATTTCTTAAAATTACACTATGTTTCACATAGCGAAAAATAAGCCTAGCCCACAGCGGCCAAGCTTTTCATCCGATCTTAAAGGAATTTGGAAGAGATTCATGCAAGGAAGATTCCTGTGAAGTTTGGTTGAAATTTGTCCAGTAGTTTTGGGGAAGAACATTGTTTAACAATTTTTCGAAAATTCAATTTAATTAAATTTATTAAAATTTAAGGTTTTTTTTAAGGAAATTAGGAGATTCATGCAAGGAAGATTCATGTGAAGTTTGGTTAAAATTGGTCCAGTAGTTTTGGAAAAGAAGATTTTTCGAAACATTCATTTAATTTAATTAATCAAACTTTAAGTTCTACACAGAATTTATTTTTTTGAAGGAATTAAGAAGAAATTCATGAAACATTTCAGTAAAGTTTGGTTGAAATTGGTCCAGTAGTTTTGGAGAAGAAGAATTTTTAAAGTATTTTCGAAAATTTAATTGAATTAATCAAAATTCAAGTTATACACAGAATTTATCTTTTTGAAGGAATTAAGAAGAGATTCATACAAGGAAGATTGATGTGAAGTTTGGTTGAAATTGGTCCAGTAGTTTTGAAGAAGAATTTTTTTTAAAGATTTTTCGAAAATTTAAATTAATTAATTCAATTAAAATTCAAGTTCTAAACGGAATTTAATTTTTTGAAGGAATTTGGAAAAGGTTCAAACAAGGAAGATTCCTGTGAAGTATGGTTGAAATTGGTCCAGTAGTTTTGGAGAAGAAGATTTTTAAAAGATTTTTCGAAAATTTAAATCAACTAAATTAATTAACATTCAAGTTCTGCATGGATTTAATTCTTTTGAAGGAATTTGGTATAAATTCATGCCAAGAACATTTCTGTGAAGATTGGTTGAAATTGGTCTAGTAGTTTTGGAGAAGAAAATTTTTTAAAGATTTTTCGAAAATTTAAATTAATTAATTTAATTAAAATTCAAGTTCTAAACGGAATTTAATTTTTTGAAGGAATTTGGAAAAGGTTCATGCAAGGAAGATTCCTGTGAAGTTTGGTTGAAATTGGTCCAGTAGTTTTGGAGAAGAAGATTTTTAAAAGATTTTTCGAAAATTTAAATTAATTAATTAAATTAAAATTCAAGTTCTTTATGGAATTTAATTTTTTGAAGGAATTTGGAAAAGGTTCATGCAAGGAAGATTCCTGTGAAGTTTGGTTGAAATTGGTCCAGTAGCTTTGGAGAAGAAGATGTTTAAAGAAAAAGTTGACGCACGCACGGACGCAAGGACGCACGCACGGACGCACGACGGACACAGGGCCATGACATAAGCCCCGCTGGCCTTCGGCCAGTGGAGCTAAAAATTAATTTTATCTGTCACACTTTATTTTCCATAAAAAATGTTCATTAAAAATAACTTGATCTGGAATCTGGAGAAACAACCAAAAATGAATTAGAGGAACAGCACATATCCAGATCAACCGGTGTTTGGATGCAGTCTGATCAATGTTCATGTTGCCCTATATATTTTCATAACCTGTAGTAACCATAATAAAGCAACATGGATCTTGATTAGACTGCACTTAGACACAGACTGATCTAGATCCAAAGTGTTGTCAAATACCAGAAAAGCCCCCTTTTCCAGAAACTGGATCATTATTGCTAACCTTCGTCTTCTTCTTGTTTTTTCAGTTTCTTCCGACCTATTTTTGCTCGTTTTCTAGCCATATCCATGACAGGCAACAGCGTTTTCTGATCCCAGTCACCAGGGGGCAGCACTATAGATTCGTTCAGAAACTCATTAACCCATTCCAAAACATTGACTCTTTTTGACTCATCAAAAGATAAAGGCTTTGGAAAACATTGCGGAAAATGAAGAAATTGCTTGTCACAAGCAATTTCTTCATTTCCAACAATGTTTTCTACCCAATGAGACCCCCAAAAATTCAATATAATTCATATGCAATTGTCGTCTGCAACATCTTTCAATTAGGACAAGCTTAAAATTTTGTTGTATTGGTTGGTAATGGGTTAATGGCATGCAATATTTCCTACCTCGTTGAAATAGTATTAGGTTTTATTATTATTACACACCTTCATATTCCTCTTGTTTCTTCAGTTTTTTCCTTCGTATTTTTGCACGTTTTCTGGCCATATCCATGACGGGCAGCAGAGTCTTCTGATCCCAGTCACCAGGGGGCAGTACAATAGACTCATTCAGAAACTCGTTAATGGCATGCAATATCTCAGACCTTGTCTCTGCTCTATAGGCAACCTCGTGGAAATGCTGAAATAGTTTAATAGAGATAAATTACACTGGAAAAATATTTTCTTCCTAATAGACAAGGCTTGGGATTACATTGAGGCAAAAGAAGAAAATGCTGATTATCAGCATTTTCTCCTTTTGCCTCAATACTTTTCATGCTATAGTTTACACAAATCTAACTTTCACCAGCATCCATTTTTTTTTTCATCTGCAGCTCTTGCATTAATTTTGAGCATATTAGAATTTTGCTGTTTGGGTAATGGTCAAAATTCTCCATTTACAAAAATGAAATTCTGAAGTACCTGATTTGACATGAGTGTAGATATAGATCGTCCCACTTCATGGTAATCCATGTACGAGTTCTCCGGACCCAACAACACAAACACAAAACGGACCGGTAACGGCACTTCCGTCAGAAGTAAATAATTTGTATCAGTTACCTGATTGGTCATGAGTGTAGATATAGATCGACCCACTTCATGGTAGTCCATGTACGAGTTCTCCGGACCCAACAACACAAACACGAAACGGACCACGGTAACAAGAACTGGTTTTGGTGTTCCTAATAGCCAAGGCTTTGGAAAACATTGAGGCAAAAGAAGACAGGACTTGGGAAAACATTGAGGCAAAAGAAGAAAATGCTGATTATCAGCATTTTCTCCTTTTGCCTCAATATTTTCTACACTATATTAAACAAAAATCCATTTTTCACCAGGATCCATTTTTTTCATCTGAAGCAGCTCTTGAATTGAGCTCTCTAGAAATTTGCTATTTGTGTAATGGTTTATATTCTTAATATTTTTTTATTTATAGAACAATTCAATTCTATAGTACCTGATTGGACATAAGTGTAGATATAGATCGGCCCACTTCATGGTAATCCATGTACGAGTTCTCCGGGCCCAGCAACACAAACACAAAACGGACCGGCAACGGAACCTCTGTCAGATTCTCTAGCACCTGCTTCTCCGCCAGACGGACGAACGCCATCGCGGGTTTGTCGAGGTAGTCCACACATCCGACCAGCACAGTACACGCCTCCGCTTCACGAGGAATACGCTTCATTAAACTGGTTCTTGTGTCTCCTTTTCCTTCTTTGATTTCTTCTTTTGGTATCAGTCCTATATGAACCCCATCTTCAGTCTGGAGAATGAATGGAAAAGACTTTATCTTTTACAATACTGAACAATTTTGACACAACAAGATCTGTTGCTAAGCAGACAAATAAATAGCGCCTTGTCATTGAAAAAGTGCTGCAGGTGAAAAGATTCTTGAGTTTGAGCATGAAAATGGATTTTAAACAAAGTCTAATTGTGACCTTGACCTTTGACCTATGTGACTCTAAAATAATAGGGCACCTCCTTGGGTCAAGAGCAACATCTGTGTAAAGTTTCATTATCCTATGTCAAACAATTATTGAGATAGAGGACCAAAAAAGATTTTGAAATTGATCATTTATCAATGTGACCCAGAAATGATAGGGCACCTCCCTGGGTCAAGGGCAACTACTGCATTTATAAGTTTCATGATCTTAAGTCGAACAAAGCATGGGAAGATAAAAGTATATGAAAGGAAAAAAAAGACATGTTGGAACCAATATACACCCCTTCAAGTCTCAGGGATCCGGCAATTTCCTAATCTGATTAGGTCCACACATCTCCCCCATACTACCCCCCCCCCCCTCCCTTCTCCCTGCCCGCAAGGACCAAACTAGGAATTTCTATACAAAATTCTTCAAAAAAATACTTACCATATTATTATCAACATCCACTTTTACAAATTCCAGTTTAGCTTTGTGTTCCGGTTCTTTCTTCTTCTTCTCCTTCTCCTTAACCTTTTTATACGCGACCTCTAGCTGACCTATATCCTCTCTATTGATGACATTGTGATGTGCCGCGGGCATCGACATGGACCGGTTAGCCTTGTGCGGGACGGTCAAATGATTGTTGGAAAAGTTGTGGTTCTGCTCGAATTGTTGTAGGTTTGTGTTAGACTGGGTGTTGAAGCTGGCGGATGATAGCGTCTTCATTAATGAGAGCTGGTCGCGTTGATGTCTGCAAAATAGTAATTGTAAGTTCTCATTACATATGTGTTTAAGGCCTGAAATTTTGCATGGATTGCTTTGATTCGAACCATCACATGCAAAATTAATTAGTTTGGAGTTTGATATTGTCTGGTTTTTAATAGGTAAAACTGGCCTAGGACAAACAATTCTTGAGTAAGAGCACGGAAATGGATTTCGTTATTGTGACGCATGTGTTTATATTTAATCATTGTCCTACTGATTTTTGTTTCAAACAAATTGCAAATTTAAGAGTTCAATCTATAAGTTTATCACAAGTTTTTCTCAAAATAATTTGGTAGACAGCACTGGCAGTGTAGGCTAAGATCAGACTGCAAGTCTGTGCATGCTGGTCTTAGTCTTTACTGTCTGCTAAAGCGTTGGTCACAGCAGTAATAAAACATGAACAATGTAAGAAGGGCCTGAAGGGTTAAAATGATTTTTAGCCTTTTGGAAATAAGTTATATGATTTATTGCTTTGGTACATTACTATACTCCAATGTCAATGTAAAGTGGCCTTTATGTCAAAGCTTGATGCAAATACATTAATATGCACTTTTCAAATTATTGTGCAGAAACTCAAAGATTAAGACATGTCCACATTGATCGGGTTTCTTATCTCTTCATTTGTGACACAGGGCTTAGCGCATAACTACCAAAGTGGACATCAAGTTCATGTGCATTTACAATAGTTTTGTGCTGAAAAATCAACATAAAACAATAAATTCTGAAATAGCTAAAGAACAAAATCAAAGGAGGCTGGCTTATTAGAAGTGAAATTAGTATTAGTGAGTGTTAGACATGCACAAACTTTGTTAAGCATATGACAAAGACATCATAACATTTAATTAAATTAAGTTCCAACAGTGTTCACCAAATTTAGTCTAACAACTAATAGTCTAACGGAAGAGGAATCTTTTTATCTAAATCAACGAGTAATCAAGAGCAAATTATTCTATTGAAAATTTGTAGATAAATATGCTAAAATACATGGGTAGTTAAAATTTATATAAACAGTTATGCACATTTTCTTTTAAACAATTCTTAGACAAGTTAAAAATTCAAAGAAACTGCATACTGTACAGAATTGTATCTTTTTTTGAAAGTGGCAAAAAACCCCAAACATCTTAAAACCTTTATTTCCATTCATATTTTGGTATAAGTAAAAAGATAAACAAAATTCTTGATTAAGTGAATCCCAACATGCAATTAACTGATCATATTGCTCTGATATCCCATTACCAGATGTGAAATTTCAGACATGTCCGATTAAAGCAATAAATTGTGATAAAATAATTATAAAATCAATATGCTTGCGCTTAATTAACTGAAAAAGAAAAGTGTAGAAATGTGTACAACTATACCAAAGAACATGTAATATGTATAACTGCAATATTCAATATACAAAACATTTAATTGTGAATATAAATTAAAATCAAACTTGATTTTCCTTGGAACATGTTCAGCCTTCTTTTTTAATCTGAAGAAGCAAAAATCATTGACAATAAATTATACTGATGAAAGATGGTCAGGTACCAAAAGCAAAATAGTAATATCCTGGAAAAGTTAGGGCATTATGGAGACTGTAAATTCACTAGAAACGAAATGTTTTGAGCCTGAGTCAGATTACTTAACTCATAACCATACAGCAAATTTTTAGGTTGGTTTAACCCTTTCCCAAACAAGACCTGGTTTTGACGTCCCTAGTAGATAAGGCTTGGGAAAACATTGAAACAAAAGAAGAAACTGCTGATAACCAGCAGTTTCTCCTTTTGTCTCAATATTTTCTGTGCCATATTTTACACAAATTATATCTTTAATAACATCCATTTTGTCATTTGTGGCAGTTTTTGAAGTGGATTACCCTAAAATTCTGTCGTTTGGGAAAGAGTTAAATTCAAAAATGTTGCAGACAATGAATTACGTTGGAGGAAATTTTACCTGTGTTGGTCTGTCCGGGTTTTCCAACACATTTTTCTGGATGAGCATCAAAAGCTTCACTTAACCCTTTCCCAAACAAGACCTGGTTTTGACGTCCCTATGAAAATATGCTTAGGAAAACATTGATACAAAAGAAGAAACTGCTGATAACCAGCAGTTTCTCCTTTTGTCTCAACATTTTCTAAGCCATATTTTACACAAATCCTAGCTTTAGTAACATCCGTTTTGTCATTTGTGGCAATTTTGAATTTGATCACCTTAAAAAATTGTCGTTTGGGAAAGGGTTAATTGTAATTAGTTAACTTAGATTGCAAAGCACACTGCTAGAAATTGATTTGTTGAGTTTTACGCCGTTTTTAACTGCTATGGTCATATTGCAGTTGGAGCACCTAACCATGGATTCCTGCTGTTTCTCATACCAGTACAACCACAACAACCGAACAGAGCCTCCAGCTGCTTGCCCATATAGGTAAATGATATCAAACCATTGGTGGGTGACATCAGAAATGATATTTACCACGGCCGGGTTTCGAAACCCAGGACCTCTCAAGTGAGAGGTATTGATGCGCTACTAAGCTAGAAATTGAACATAGTCTTCAATCTGTGCTATGGGAGCCTATCTCACATGATTTCAAAAGCAGTCTTCAATGATAAAGCAACTATTGTATCTAATTCATAGCACCAGGTCCTGTCCATGCTTTATTCTTGTTTTTCTTCAGGGTTTTATCAAAATGTAAGCTCTGTCTCATGGATTGGCTCTTGTTCAAGCAACTGTGAAAACCCTGTTAAAACAATGACAAAGTAAGAGTCCATTATAATAAGCTAAATAGAAGAAATATAAAAGTCCCTATAAGATACATATTAGAAAAGTGACTATACCAAGGGCTTATTGCAGTATTATCATAAAATTTAATGCATTTGAAAACATACGTACATAATAATTTTGCAATAGCCAATCCATGTCAATCCTTAAATCATTTAGAAAATTGTGACAAGCAATTTCTTTATTTTCCACAATGTTTTCTTAAAAGAAAGACCAGAAAATGTAAAATTTATCAACTACAAAATTAGATTTTGGACCAGGCTAGACTAGGCCAGGCTATCATACAACAATTTGTATCTTATCTTGACCTTTTCAATATATACTGAGCAAAAAAAGTTTAGCACGTTTTTAAACACATTATTATTTTAGTTTATGATAATTAAATGAACATTGCTTTGTGCTGTTCAGTTGTCCCGATCGACAACCATTACGTATACTACAGTGCGTGTATAGAGTGTTCATTCAGTGTTTTGGACAAAGTCCAGATTAGCAAAAGTCATGTGCGGCACGTGTGCAGTGACATCGATAATATCTAGCTTGTCTAAAAACACACGATTACACAGATCTGTTAGCAGAATATATTTAACCGTTACAAGTTCTTTGAAACTGATTATTGGTAGGCGAGAAATGACGACGTAAATTCGACGTCAGAGAGCTCTTTGCATGCTCCAAGCAGGTATGTCTGTTAGAGATGTCGCTTTGCATTTCAATTGGCTCAAATTGACAATTACGCACCTACGGCACTTGGTTTATGCAACTTTAGCCACCAACAACCGACCTAAATCTTGCAGACCATGTAAAACGACGTTCAGTGAAGATCTTTTCATAGTGACATCCTGACGACGTTTCGAATTCCTGTCTAGAAAGAATTTAGTGCAACTCCTCCAGGACGTCACAAGGTATACCGTTAGTAACCAGACTGTCCAGAACAGGCTCCGCACAACTTGCATCAGGGTCATCCGATCTTACGCCAATGACATTAAGCATCCACAGGCAAGGCGTCAGTGGGTATGGACACATCGATATTGATTCAGGAGACATTGGACTGATGTCCGGACGAATCTCATTTTACATGTCATTAACTGAAGGCAGGATTTGTGGTTCGAAAAGATGCGTAAGGCTGGATACCAATAACGTCATCATTGAGACTGTTACATCGAGTGCAGCGTCATTTTTTGGCAGGAATGGATGAAAACAGTTAAACAGACCTCATTTCAGTTAATGGCAACCAAATGGTGCAAGGGTACTGCAATGAAATTATCCAACCTGTCACTGGACCATCTTACAACGACACAACATTGTGATATTTCAATAAGATAATCACCGCCCACTTACTCCAAGGAACATACAGAATGATCTACCCCTGAACTGCTTAATCACCAGCAAAAGAACACATAAAGAACATTGTTTGACGGCAGGCTAGAGAAAGTAATGACGTCTGTAACGTCAATGGCATTGAGTGTCATCTGCAGTATGAATTGCCAAAATTCCTTTCTGACTGTGTGGTCAGGAAGCTTGTCTGCAACATGGGAAAACATTGAATGGCGGTCCTAGCTGCTTATGCCGGACATTCGCTTCATTGAAATTTGCTTGACTTTCGATATCTGACCCCTGTGCACTTTAACGTAAGATACCTAATTAACGCTTAAGAATTTTGAAACAAAATTTTCAGGAAGCCTCAAAAAATTGAATTTTCAAACACATTGGTGTTTTCTTTTTAAGGATTTAAGAATAGTTTTTGACTAGGAAAAAACATTTACCGAGTGTGCTTAACTTTTTTTGCATAGTATAAAATCATTCAATTTACCCATTGGAACAAATCTCAGCTCCACTATATATATCATACACATACCTATGAGGATATAATTTGAGCAAATTTTAATTACCTAAGACCCAGCCACACTTACACCTTAACCCATCACCAGACCATAAAATTTCAGACTGGTCAAAAGTCAACAATGCTGCAGAGGACAATCTCCAGTGAATTATTTTTTTACATTTCTTGGACTTTTTGGGTAGAAAACCTAGTAGGAAATGATGAAATTGCTTGTCACAAGCAGTTTCTTAATTTTCCACAATGTTTTCCAAAGCCTTATATCGTGAGGCATCAAAAAGCATCAATTTTTGTTAATAGGTTAACAGCGTAATCACTGTAGCAGCATGTCCAGACAACAGCATTTTGGAGTAGAGCATGTGCACCAGAAATGGTCTTTGTTTGTGAAAATATATTTTCAGTGTTTATCAAAGGTCACATGTACACCTAGGCACCTTGGGAATTGTGCCAAGTTTGAAATTATTCTGAAGGAAGCTGTAGGAGGGATTGTACTCACAGGAAATTTGGCACTTATACAATTCAAGGGTTGATAATTAAAGAACTACAAGAGTTATTTGAATTTCAAAGGTGGCATACAGAACTAGACAACATGGTGATTCATTACGGCAAGCGTGATCAAATTCTGATGAATATGTAGGAGCTGCGCACACAAGATGTTCCTAATGAACCAACATACGGACAGATAGACAAAATGTTACACCTTATCACTTATAATAACATGCTACAGTATCTCCTTGCATTCTATATCTGGATAATCAATTATAAACGATTCCATGGCTCAGCATGAAACAGTTGTAACTGTTTCTAGCCATCAAATTATAAAGATGAATTGATCAATTAACCCTGTCAATTGCAATATCTATTCACCAATCAAATTATTTGTTTAGTCAAATGTATCTCCTACAATCTCCAACAATGATATCGTTATCAATTTTGTGGGAATTACAAATAAAGATTTCATTGTTTGAAATTGTTCGAACATGGCTGGATATTTCTGTACACTTTCCTTCTCTTTGGAGTAATCACCCCTTGAAGTGCATCTGGCTTAAGATTGGTCAATTTTTTCAAACTGTTACCCTTTCACCATTTTTTCCAACATGTCATAATGTAAAACCGAATACATATTTTCATAAAGTTATCTGTGCTTACTTTCCCAAACAACAAGTTTTTAGGGGGATCTAATTTAAAACCTGCTGCAGACCACCAAATGAATGTTAATAAGGATTGGATTTGAGCTTAATATTGCATGGAAAATATTGAGACGAAAGGAGAAAATGCTGATCATCAGCATTTTCTTCTTATGCCTCAATGTTTTTCCAAGCCTTTTCTATTTGATGCGTCACTGTTTGAAAGGAACAACATAACGAATTGGTCAATTCTTGCATAAACCCTCCTCACCAGTTTTTCCAACATGTCATAATGTAAACCCGAATACATATTTTCATAAAGTCATCAATGCTATTAAGGAATAACTATATCACATAACATGGGATCACCACCAATTAGGCTGTTGTTGTTAACCCGGTCCCAAACAAGTCCTGGTTTTCTCCTTTTGTCTCAATGTCTTCAAGGTTTTTTTCTATGTGGGATGTTAAAACCAGGTCTTGTTTGGGAAAGGGTTAAAGTGTAGGACATCCAACCAACTGTATTAAAACTAATGCAAGTGATATGAATTAAAGTTTAGTGCACCAAATAGTGGCAATCTGTTTTTGGCAATTTGAGTTTTCTTTTTTCAAAGTATTTCAAACAAACTCCCATCAGTAGCCTGATTTAATTTTCATATAGAAATTCATTCAAAATTGTGTAATACTAGAAAAACAAATCCCCATTCTTGTATGTTTGAACCCTGTTCACAGAAATCCTAAATCCAGCACAAACAATGTATTCCATAACGTTCTTAGATAATTTACGAAAGCAGGAAAAATGAAATTGCTTTTGTTAAATTCCTACTTATCAAACTAAAACTTAATTGTATTAAAATCAAGGAAAAGCTTGACTAGGGGGTGGCTTTCACAGCATTTTATATTTCAAAGGTAGTCCACTCTAATAAGATTCACCTGAAATCAGAATTTTTCATGTGATATTGTTAACATTGTTATGTTACCCTCCTATTTCGGTAATGTCTTAAACATTTGGCATGGAACTTCTACCGGCAAATCTTTACAACATCATCCAAATAATTCTGACGTCACATAGATCTCATATAGGGTGGACTACCCTAATAGCTAATTTGTAAATCTGATTATCAATACAAAACTACAAGATTTTCTTAAGACAGAGAGTCTTAATGATCTACTGCCACTATTTGGTAAGACCAGAGCAACATATAAGAGGGCATAAGGACTTTTCAAAGCAAAATTTATCATATATTCTTCATCTACCGCTATGTTGTGGGTACTCATTAGAATCATCTCATCGAGATGATTCCATTGAATACCCACTAAATAGCGTTTTGATTTGAAATAACCAAGTTAGAATTTCTTTTCATCATGTAAGTAAGGACATTTCAAAGCACAAAATATCATCTTTTTTTCATTAAACCATATATTGTAGGTACTCATTTAAATCCCGTCTCAAAGAGACGTTTCCAATGAGTACCATCAAAATAGGGTTTGGATTTGAAATAACAGGGGAAAGAATCTGATGCTTTTACACCCTTGTATCAGTTGCTCTTGGTATTGCTCACAATAAATGACCTAGCAGAGCATCCCTAGCTAATCCGTATCTAGTACAAGTCTGCGATATGGCTCACTTGTTAGCCAGGTAGCCTCTATAATGTATTGGGGAGTATTTCTGGAGAATAGTACTTGTTCCCTTGACTGTAATAGCTAGATATTCCTGCCAGGTCATTCATCATGAGCTTTATAATTCATTCCAACAACAATATTAATAGACAGGCTTCCTATACATGGAGTGTGACAGTTAATGGAAAAATAAAAAGATAACAAAGCTTTATTATATACCTACAGCAAAATACAGATGTTAAATACAGAGAGAAATAATGCACAGGAAAAAAATCCATTTCGGAGAAGTTCAAAACAATGGCAATGTATAGTGCACCAATATTTACTAGGGGCAACTAATTTTTGTCCAAAAAGTTGGTTGAGCATCTGAAGAAAACATTGCCAAAGTAGGATCATAATATATGCAGTTGTCCCATCTTAATGTTGATACACTTTACTAAAGTGTCTTATCTTTAGATTGTGTGAAAGAACCTCATTGCTTGAGAAAGGGTTTAACCCATGGGAAAATTTCTTTTTCATCTGCAAAATCATGATTTGAGGAACTCAGGACAACATTGTAAAATTAGACGACCCCGAATAATGTTCAAGTACTGGTAATTTTCTGACATCATAAATGTGAGTAGAACTAAGAAGGAAGATTTTTATACCCTGACAATTTTTTTTTTCTAAACACCAGCTTTGTCACTTCTCGGAGATCAATTTTTTCCATCTGTGCCATATTAATTTCCCCCTGTCTATGGTACATTTGTATTTTTATCTAGGTATATAATAACAGATAAGAAGCTTTTCTTCGCTATTTTTGTTTACAACCTGTCATCCATCCCCAAAAGATTCATCGACGATTTCGTTCGTGTCAACAAAGCTCGTACAGCACTTTCGTTCTCTACAAATCTGAAAACATTGTGGTGAAGAGAAAAAACGGTGGAAAATTAATATTGGAGTAGAAAACCTATTATATTCATAAAGTGACAGTCAGAGTGCATTATAAACAAACACCAGAGTCAAATTTAAAGTGATTCTTCAAATCAAGACAATCAAACCTAAAAGTAAAATATTGCTGCTTTACTACGAAAACCTTGTAACTGCAGCTTGTTTTAAGCTGCAGTTACCAGGTTTTTGTTGAAAAGCGAAGGCATGCCATTTTCCTGATAGGAGATTCTCTTTCATTTTCCTGCAGAATGTTAATTGGAGCTAAAACGTGACAAACTTGACGAAGACCATGCCAAATTCAACACATAACATTGCCACCTAAACAAATTGAGACAGAACACATTGGTCATGACACACATTATTATGTGTCTGTTAATGATATATATCCTTGACATTGTTAAAATGACATCCTTCCTACAAAGCAAAATTCCTCTGGAAGGTACACTGAACAAGGACATTTTTGCAGAACACAATCACATAGTGGATATATTTTTTTTTCGAACATAACTGTACTACAAAGCAGATATATTCTGAGCGAATCTTCCAATGTCTCATTATTAAGACATAGTTGAATTTCTATGACCATAGAGTATGGCACTATCTCTAATAGAATAGGCTTTTTTATAAATATTGTTCCAGCAGGAAACAGCATGATAATAATTCTATTATGACATTTACATGATTTTCTCTCATCATTCAAATCTAGCTTACAGGGGTACATGTATATGGGCAGAGGATTGGGATAGGAAGGCTAAATAATCGTCTTTTTCAATCCATACATCAAAATTGTTTCATATGAAATCAGTCCATTTAAATGTAAACCTATCATTATGATAATTTCATCATTAATAGAACAAGATTCTGAACATTAGTATTACCAAGTAATGTATGATGGTCAATACTTGTTCACAGAAAATATATAGTACAGTGAATTGTTATTGTATATCATGTTGATTAGATCTCTCATCTATTATGCAAAATATGAATTAATGCAATCAAAATATTATTAATTTTGAGTACCCCTTTTTTATGAAAACTATTAAGCATATTTTGTGATATAATTTAGCCTTTTATATTGTCACCAATTTATATTGTTGTATTACAATCTACAGCAAATCGCCATGTGCACCGCAGTTTTGATTATATCACTTACTGCATGCAGTTTTAATATAGGTGGAATCTTAATTGCAACTAACTCTATGAAGCAGGTAATATGGATATGAATTGCATTAAAGAATAGTACAGAACATAACAGACAGATCATTTCTTTAGACAAGCACTTCATGTACAAAGTCTTGTTAAATTTTTTTTGCTTTTTAATATCAGACCAATTAGAGCCTTTTTCAAACTTTTCAAGTGCTTTAAAAAGTTTAAGAAAAGATATTAGATAAAGAGCCAAGAACAAAATTAACACCCTCAGACAATGAAACATGAAATTAAAAAGATTATTGACAATAAAAACAGAGTTAAATTAAATGACAGATATCTTAAGGTTATATTTATGTAAAAGAAGAAAATGTTTCAATACCTTTGGCACAAAATTGCCTAATTTTTAATGTTCATATAAACCAAAATAGAAAGCCACCATTACATAATAATGCTTTTATTTTGCAATGGTAAATGCAAGTCAGACATGAATAAAACATTATAAATTTCGGTATTTTATGTCAAAGGTATTGAACAACTTAAAATAACAAATAGAGAGTCAGCTTAGATCAAAACAAAATTTAAGTATCCATTAAAGAAAAAAACGCCCAAAGGTTATTCAAAAAGCAACTACAAAATGTCAAAAGTATGAAATTATTAAAACTACAGGACCCATGTTCATTTAAACATTTCAACATCTTAATTTCTTTGATACATTTTCCAAGATATGCCAATTCAATAATTTTCTAAACAAGCCATTTCATGGGCTAAACCAATATGGTAGAGCCAATGAATGGTTAGTGTTTAATTAAAACAACAATGACCAGATGGACAATTTGAAGGACAGACAAAGCGAAACCAATATTTTGAAGTTTCAGGTGAAACAAGTGGTTTTGTGTTTTTCATTAAGATATTTATGCGGACAATCGGCATCTTCCCCTCCCGAAATAATCAACTTTTTTCCCTCAAGAAGAATTTTCCCCACTGAAAAATTGTTTCCGCAAGACATTAAATTGTTTGAAACCAAAAACTGGACCAGACTAAATGAAATAGCTTTGAAATTACACTTGCTAAAAACAGAATTCTAAATTGTAGAAAAATGCTGGAAACAATGAATTGGCTTATCTTGAAATTTATATAGAATCAGACTGAGACTGCAAGAACTTTGATCTAGTGCTAACAATAGAAAGTTTTATGAACATGGGAACCAGATATGCACAACAGCAGAAATACAGATAACACAAGCCAATAGGGGACACCAACACTTACTTATGTTTCATTAACAAGGTTCGCATGACCTGACCTTTGACCTCTGATGGTATTTGATCATGTATAACCATGCTTTCAACAGTTCTGTGAATAATGGTCACCAAATCTGTAGCTTCTAAATCAAGCATCAGAGAGCCTGCAATGAAATACATGCAAAAAAAGTAAGTCACAATCCAGTCATGTTGGGAAAAATGTTAAATAAAGGGACTCCTCAAGCTGGCTAAGGTTTACACTTTTCATCCTTAGGTGGTATTCTGTACCTAAATTGTTTATTATAATTTCTATGTGGTCAATTTTAAATGTGTCATCTTCTTGGCCTATGCCTTGTCTGATCCCTTTCTCATAATATTTTGGTTATCATACTTTTAAGCTTGACAGGTAACCTATACATCAAAGAAAGACTAAGGTATCTATCTCATTGACAAATCTTAAGTATTTTGACTTCATTGATTTAACAACTTACCATTTTCGAGTCCTTTCCGCAGCTCCAGTAGACTGTTAAATGACAGTGAGGCCACATGGGGCTTGCCCCATCTGTCCGCACCTTCTTCCACGTCTTCCTCAAACTTGATCCAACGCGCCTTCTCGCGCCACTCGATCTCATGTGCGTCACTCGTAAACAGCTCGTCCAGTTCCACAAACACCTGTGGTGGAAATACAACATTTGATTTTGATGACAATTTCTTTGACGACATCGACAAAACCTGAGGCGCGTTCTTTAGAGCGAGATTTCTTGAGATATCTTGAGATTTCTTAAGATGTTTTTGGATAAAGCGTTCTTTAGAGCAAGATTTTTAAGACGATCACTGGGAGCCGTCATTACCCTATACTTCGTGCGGAACCCCTCGGTTCAGAACGCTCCATATCTATAAACCGCGGTGTTCCGAATGCTCCATACTTTATACAAATGACGTCATGATGACGTCATTTGTATAAATATTGAGCATTCGGAACAGCTCGGTCAAAGTCTCGGTCTTAAAAACGCTTTATCAAAAATATCTTAAGAAATCTTAAAAAATCTCGCTCTAAAGAACGCGCCTCAGATAATGGTATAACACAAGATAAATGACCTGGCAGAGCATCTCAGGCTACTATAGACATGAGTCATGAAAGACATGTTTTCTTCAACAAGTTTTCAAAAGTTTGCACATCAAAGTTCTGTCTTTCAATAAGAAGCACATTTTGCTAAACTTTTTAGATTTTATAGATTCTTTTACAAGATAAAATATCATAAATTACAATTTTCCTTTCTTAACCCATTACCACACAGTGACGCCTTTTGACTCCCCACAAGATAAAGGCTTTAGAAAACATTGTGGAAAATGAAGAAATTGCTTGTGACAAGCAATTTCTTCATTTCCCACAATGTTTTCTATACAAAATGACCAAAAAAATAAGATTTTATTCACTTGAATTTGTTGTCTGCAACATCTTTGAATTTGGACTAGTTTGAAATTTCGTCGTCTGGTAATGGGTTAATTCTCGCAAAGTAATAAATATAGATCTGAAACTTTTATTCTTTAAATCAAATTTCTCACACAAAATTTTCTGTGAAAAAATACATCCAATCTTCAGCCATTCCAAATGACATTCTCTTTCAGGTTTTCCTTTTTAAGGCTGAATTCTTAAAGGTACATTAGTATCCCCAGGCCTAAATCTCTAATGATCCACAAAATTTGGCTTTTAGCATGTTGTCACATCGTTTATATGACATAATACAAGATTCAAACAGTAAATGACATAAATCGATAATCACGCAGCGGTGTAAAATATTATGTAAAATATTTACATCTGGTTGATTGTGTTTACAAAATGATGTGATATGGGGTTTTATATCCGTCGTAATCTTAGCCGATACAGGTCAGACAAAACTGATATTTTGCGCAGAGAAATATTAAAGGCCATATTTTAATTATGTACAGTTGGGTTTACAGATAATTTCCCCGAAAATAAGTAAGTAACTGTAAATATGAATCTTTAACTTCTCTCAAGCAAAATAAAAGTAGTGCTCGTCTGTAACTAGTGCTCCGTTCTCTGTTCTTCATAAGCTATGGTGACAATAGCTGCGGTCAACAAATAGTGCTCCCGAAGCCAGTGCTAGTGCTTTACACAAATAAACAGATTAGATTTCTCATTTCTGAGGATAGTTTGTGAAACAGCTTATGGTCATATAACCATTCGGAAAAAATAGATAAATTGTATAGCATATCAATGCATATATGAGAATCAAATTTTATATTTTTCTTGACAGACATACAGACAGACACTGTGTAACCTATATAGACCCTTCTAGATGTGTTCTGCTTGTGCATTGTGCCTTTGCAAGACAATATCCTTGTTGTTTATTTGTTGCTGTTTCTCGACATTTATTCGGTAAACAAGCAAATTCGTTGAATTGATATCCCCCCGCCGAACATATTTTCATTGTCAATAAAGTAGCGCGGCAACGAATATAACTCTGTATGTATATGGCTTCAACAGAACGAATATCACTCTGTATGTATATGGCTTCAACAGAACGAATATCACTCTGTATGTATATGGCTAAAACAATCAGGGGCAGTAACTCTAAATTTGGCGGTCGAACCGGGTAAATCCGACGATATGCGCATGTCCTCATTGTAGTAAAGCTGTGTGCCAAGTTTCATTGAAATCCGGTCTATAGTTTCCAAGAAATAGCGCGGAAATGAATATCACTCTGTATGTATATGGCTTAAACAGTCAGGGGCAGTAACTCTAAATTTGACGGTCGAACCGGGTAACCCGGACGATATGCGCATGTCCACTTTGTAGTGAAGCTGTGAGCCAAGTTTCATTGAAATCCGATCTATAGTTTCCAAGAAATAGCGCGGAAACGAATATCACTCTGTATGTATATGGCTTAAACAGTCAGGGGCAGTAACTCTAAATTCAATAGTCGAACCGGGTAAATCCGACGATATGCGCATGTCCACTTTGTAGTGAAGCTGTGTGCCAAGTTTCATCGAAATCCGGTCTACAGTTTTCAAGAAATAGCGCGGAAACGAATATCACTCTGTATGTATATGGCTTAAACAGTCAGGGGCAGTAACTCTAAATTCGACGGTCAAACCCGGTAACCCCGACGATATGCGCATGTCCTGATTGTAGTGAAGCTGTGAGCCAAGTTTCATTGAAATCAGGTTTATAGTTTTCAAGAAATAGCACGGAAACGAATATCACTCTGTATGTATATGGCTAAAACAGTCAGGGGCAGTAACTCTAAATTCGGCGGTGGAACCGGGTAAATCCGACGATATGCGCATGTCCTTATTGTAGTAAAGCTGTGTGCCAAGTTTCATTGAAATCGGGTTTATAGTTTTCAAGAAATAGCGCGGAAACGAATATCACTCTGTATGTATATGGCTTAAACAGTCAGGGGCAGTACCTCTAAATTCGGCAGTCGAACCAGGTAACCCCGACGATATGCGCATGTCCACTTTGTAGTGAAGCTGTGTGCCAAGTTTCATTGAAATCCGGTCTATAGTTTTCAAGAAATAGCGCGGAAACGAATATCACTGTATGTTTATGGCTTAAACAGTCAGGGGCAGTAACTCTGAATTCGACGGTCGAACTGGGTAACCCCGAGGATATGCGCATGTCCACTTTGTAGTGAAGCTGTGTGCCAAGTTTCATCGAAATCTGGTCTACAGTTTTCAAGAAATAGCGCGGAAACGAATATCACTCTGTATGTATATGGCTTAAACAGTCAGGGGCAGTAACTCTAAATTCGGCGGTAACGAATATCACTCTGTATGTATATGGCTTAAACAGTCAGGGGCAGTAACTCTAAATTCGGCGGTCGAACCGGGTAACCCCGACGATATGCGCATGTCCACTTTGTAGTGAAGCTGTGTGCCAAGTTTCATTGAAATCCGGTCTACAGTTTTCAAGAAATAGCGCGGAAACAAATATCACTCTGTATGTATATGGCTTAAACAGTCAGGGGCAGTAACTCTGATTTCGGCGGTCGAACCGGGTAACCCCGACGATATGCGCATGTCCTCATTGTAGTGAAGCTGTGAGTCAAGTTTCATTGAAATCCAGTCTATAGTTTTCAAGAAATAGCGCGGAAACGAATATCACTCTGTATATATATGGCTAAAACAGTAAGGGCCACTAACTCTAAATTCGGCGGTCGAACCGGGTAACCCCGACGATATGCGCATGTCCACTTTGTAGTGAAGCTGTGTGCCAAGTTTCATCGAAATCCGGTCAACAGTTTTCAAGAAATAGCGCGGAAACGAATATCACTCTGTATGTATATGGCTTAAACAGTCAGGGGCAGTAACTCTGATTTCGGCGGTCGAACCGGGTAAACCTGACGATATGCCCATGTCCTCATTGTAGTAAAGCTGTGTGCCAAGTTTCATTGAAATCCGGTTTATAGTTTTCAAGAAATAGCGCGGAAACGAATATCACTCTGTATGTATATGGCTAAAACAGTCAGGGGCAGTAACTCTAAATTCGGCGGTGGAACCGGGTAACCCTGACGATATGCGCATGTCCACTTTGTAGTGAAGCTGTGTGCTAAGTTTCATCGAAATCCGGTCTACAGTTTTCAAGAAATAGCGCGGAAACGAATATCACTCTGTATGTATATGGCTTAAACAGTCAGGGGCAGTAACTCTGAATTTGACGGTCGAACCGGGTAACCCCGACGATATGCGCATGTCCTCATTGTAGTAAAGCTGTGAGCCAAGTTTCATCGAAATCCGGTCTACAGTTTTCAAGAAATAGCGCGGAAACGAATATCACTCTGTATGTATATGGCTTAAACAGTCAGGGGCAGTAACTCTGAATTCAATAGTCGAACCGGGTAACCCCGACGATATGCGCATGTCCTCTTTGTAGTGAAGCTGTGTGCCAAGTTTCATCGAAATCCGGTCCATAGTTTCCAAGAAATAGCGCGGAAACGAATGTCGGACGGACGGACGGACGGACGGACAGACGGACGGACGGACATGGCAAAAACAATATCCCCCCCGAAAATTTTTTTCGGCGGGGGATAATAACATTTCATGGGAAAATGGGAAGTTGCATGTGACAAGTCTTCTTTCCTTAATGATTAACAACTAGAACTGTCGCAAAGCGGACGAATACCCCCCACTAAAGCCTTGTCACTGAAAAAGTGCTATCGGTTAAAAGGTTCTTGACTTAGAGCATGGAAACGGATTTTAAACAAAGTCCAACTGTGACCTTGACCTTTGTGACCCCCAAAACGATAGAGCACCTCCTTGGGTCATGGCCAACAAATGTGTAAAGTTTCATGATCCTAGGTCAAATGGTTCTTGAGTTAGAACACAGAAACAAAATTGTAAATTTTGACTACTTCCCGTAATATTGACTACTCCCCCCCCCCCCCCCCCCCCCCCCCCATTAAAAAGTTCAAAGTGGCATATCTCTAAAACTAATCACTGGATCAAGATGAAAATTGCAGGTGCACAACTTCATATGATAGGAAACATCCTGGTAAAATTTCAGAAAAATTGGTCAAAAACTGTGGGAGGAGAAGAGGACACAAGATTATGTCCACGGACAGACGGACAGACAGACGGACGGACAACCTGATTCCAGTATACCCCCCCATAACTTTGTTGTGGGGGGTATAATAATGATGATTAATTCTTTTTTAAAACAAACAAGCTACAGACACAATTTTACAATCTACATAATGATGTAACAGAAATAGGCTCATTTCCCATCAAGCCTCGGACATTTTACCTTTATTCTAAGAGACCCTAGTTTTCCCTGTAAAAATTACAATATCAATTTCTTGTTTTTGGATCATTTCACATTTTCCTAAGTTGGTCTTAGTAAAGCGTCAGAAAATGTTGATGTGTTTCTATAAAAATTTGATATGATGGAAGTAAAAAGAAAATTAAAGAATGAGTTTCAACACTGAACAAGATGTGTTTGTGAAAAATGAATGCCCCCTTAATGGCTATTTTTCTTAAATGTAAAGTTCTTGTGTTAAGGGTTGATAAGGGTTACCAGATGACCTTGAGGAAGATCATATTGTAAGGACAAGAAGTTGCATACAAAATTTCAGCTTTGCATGTCTAATACTTTTAGAGAAATTGCAAAATGTTCAGTTTTCGGACAGACAGACAGACAGACAGATGGATGGATATACGGACATGAGTAAAACAATATGCCCCCGTTCTCTCTATACGGGGGCATAAAAGGAAGAATAAATAGCTGAATAAGCTAGAACAATAGTATCAAGATCATGTTATTTTGTAATGATGATAATAGGTAGAATTGTTTTCCGAGAATTTTAACGTCACATTCCTTTTTTTTTTTTCAATTCTAATGCAGAGTGTATCTAACCAAATGTTCCAATAATTTCTCACAATGATCTGATTCAAAAGCTGCTTATCTTGTTATGCAAGCAAATACACTATGTAATATAAAAGCGTTTGCATATATGAATAATGACAAAATATACGAGGGACGGTCGGAAAGTAGTTGGACTTTTGACTAGTTCTCTAAAACCATTTAACTTTTTAACAAAATTCTTTCTACACTGTTTAAACAATTTGTCCATCTGTGTCTATGCGTTTTTGCCATGTTAGTAGGAGCTTTACTTTTCCCGCTATCAACCATGACGTATACCCACTGTATTAGGTACTGTGTAACCACCGGTATCAAAGGCGCCCTGGTCTCAAATTTATTCCCAGCAAGCATTTACATCAGTTCTAGACACAAATAAAAGTCATGTGGGGTAGGGTCTGGGCTATAAGAAGAGTAAAACAACTTTTGTCATGGGCAATAGTTGATAATTCTCCACTGTAGATGCGGTGGTATTGGAGCGTGCGTAATCGTGAAGTAGAAAACATTTTTCTTTGCTAATCTGGGACGCGTTTACTTCAGCATTTATTGTTTGTTTTTTATGAGTTACTTCAAAATTGTACTTGGCAATGACAGTTTTTACCATTTGACATGAAATGGCTAACCATCAATCCTCGTTAATCCCCAAAAGCAACAAACATGACTGCCAGCCGAAGGTAACATCTTAATCTTTTCATGGGTGGGGAACCAGCTCGTTTTCATGGCTGCTTTGACTGAGTTTTTATCCAAAGTTCGGAATTATTAACCCACATTTAATCTTCAGTGATAATGTAGTTCAAAAACCTAACTTCTTTGTGATTAAAATGACTAGAATGTTCGTTTGTTTTGGTTACCCTTGTTGTTCCTCTAACAAATTGCCTATGGTACAGTAAACCCCTATCACATATAAGTGGACAGAATATTGTATATATACAACTATCTTTGAAAATAAACTGACCACGTTATTGGCAAATGGATGTAGATTACGCCAATATATAATGTGTTTATAGAGTTGCAAATGGAGAGACAGCAGCACGAAAAGTCCAACTACTTTCAGACCATCCCTCGTAGTATTCATTGTCAAGAGGTAGAGCATATGCTTCATGATGTCGCTGTTTTTCAACGAAAACCTCGTAACTGCAGCTTAAAACAAGCTGCAGTTACGAGATTTTCGTTGAAAAGTAACGATTTGCTGTTAGATCAGCATTTTAGTCATGGTTTAACCCTTTCCCAAACAAGACCGTGTTTTGACATCCCTATTAGAAAAGGCTATGGAAAACATTGAAACAAAAGAAGAAACTGCTGATAACCAGCAGTTTCTCCTTTTGTTTCAATATTTTCTGTGCCTTATTTTACACAAATCCTATCTTTAATAACACCCATTATAACTTTTGTTGCAGCTTTTGAAGAGGATCACCTTCAAATTTTGCCGTTTGGTCAGGGGTTAAATACACACCTCATGTGGACTGTGATCAAACTTTTTCGTAGGTTTTGGTAGCTTCTTGGAGCCCTTGTCTGATTTGCCAATATACACGACGGATGATACAGTCTTATGTTTCTTTCTGCCAATCTTGTGTTTTCTGAATCCCTGCAGATTCTCCATTCTATGACCTGTAGAAAAAGAGGGATATACTTTTCTTGCTTTGTTTTTCAAAAGCAAATACATATATGGTCATATATGGTTGTTTTTCATTGTGCTACAAGCTTTGAAATGAATAAAATGCTGATAAACACTATGGGTGACACTGTCTTGTGTTTCTTTCTGCCAATCTTGTGTTTTCTGAATCCCTGCAGATTCTCCATTCTGTGACCTATTGAAGGAAATTGTTACATTATTATTTATTGCTCAAAGTCAATTGTGATCAATTTTAATCAGATGAGAAATTGTACTAAATACCAAGTAATTGATTGGAGTTTAACTGCTCTTTCAACAGCTAAAGTCATATTGCAGCCGCTGGAGGCATAACCATGCATTCCTGGTATTTCTCTCACCAGTGCTACCACAATACATGTATATAGTACAAGCCTCCAGCTGCCCTCTAACATAGATGATTCACACTCATTGGTGAGAGAAAAAAGACTTCTGTCAAATGTTAGAACGAATATTGACTGAGCCTCAATTTCAAACTCACAACCCCTGAATTGACAAACTCCGACATTACCAACTGAGCTAGCCTGGCTCAGCCAAAAAGTATTCAAGCGTTTGTCGCAAGGTAAATGGTTAACCCTCTCCAAAACAAGACCTGGTTTTGACGTCTTTAATAGAATAGGCTTGGGAAAACATTGAGACAAAAGAAGAAAATGCTGATAACCAGCAGTTTCTCCTTATGTCTAAATATTTTCTATGCCATAAATTACACAAATCTTATTTCTAATAACATCCATTTTGTCATTTGTAGCAGTTTTTGAACTGGATCACCCTAAAATGTTGCTGTTTGGGAAAGGATTAAAGTAGCCAATCAAAACAATCCTTCCTTTGATCATCCTTGCATAAAAAGCTTTGAAAACACAGAGAGAAAAGAAAATGTCATCAATGAAAGTGCCTTGTGCATCTTCCTGCTAATCTGAAGTCTTTTTATTAGGTAATTCAAAACTTGCAGTTGATAATAAGCATTTTGTTCTTTTGCATCAATATTTTTTTGCGTGAAATAGTATACAAATCCTATCTTTATTACCACACATTTTGTGGTCTGCATCAGTTTCCAAATGGGAACAGTCAAAATTGTTGCCGTATGGGAAACATTTAACCCATTCCAACACATTAGCCTTTGGACGCCCCTCAAAATTAAGGCTTCGGAAAACATTGTGGAAAACGAAGAACTTGTTTGTGACAAGCAATTTCTTCATTTTCCACAATGTTTTCTATCCAAAAACACAAAAATATCTAAAATTTCATACACTTGAAATTGTCGTCTGTAGGATCTTTCAATTTGGACCACCCATAATTTTCCACGTCTGGTAATGGGTGAATAGAACAAGAGACTTACTAGCCATATCATCTTGATCATACGACGTCAGATTTACATCTTCCCCTTCCAACGAGACCCGACTTGCCATATCACTGAGGTGGACATCGCTGCCTTTTAGACGACGGTTCATTAAGTCCTGTTTCCCATAATGCTCAGAGCCCTTTTGATGATGTTTACGATGCCGGTGACTGTGACGGGACTCTGATCTGAATTATATCAAAGTTACACCATTCTAAACTTTCACTGATTAACCCTTCCCCAAACGACATAATTTTAGGGCGATCCTCCTCAAAAACAGCCAAACATGACAAAATGGATGTTATTAAAGAAAGAATTTGTGTAAAATATGGCACAGAAAATATTGAGACAAATAGAGAAACTGCTGGTTATCAGCAGTTTCTTCTTTTGTTTCAATGTTTTCCCAAGCCTTTTCTATTAGGGACGTCAAAAAAACAGGTTTTGTTTGAGAAAAGGTTAATCAAATTAGAAATATGACTAACCCCTACCTCTAAATTTGGCGAGATACTGTAAAAGTCTATTTATTCGCTAGGACTTAATTTTCGCTAATTTTCGCGAGTAGGCTATCTCGCGAATTCATCAATTTCGTGAATATATCAGTCTCAGAATGCCGGAGATTGCCGATGGTTCTTCGGAATCCGGAACATTCCGAAATTTTATATGTTCATTAAAACACTTCAAATAGGAAATTTTGATCGTTACCCACCTTTCAATGTATGAACAATGCAATTAACATCATAATGCTATATTATTATGAAGATATGCATTGTGCATGATTACAAATACAGAGTATAAATGTTACGTGTTTTCCTAGAATATGGTCGTAAAAGGGTGACCTCTTTATCGTTTACAATTCAGAAGTACAGTACATTTAATGGAATAATGAAGCAGTTACGTTCTTATGTTATTCACTTTTTGTCATACATGTAGGGACAATACATGTATTGTCCTTTTAACAGTTACATATGAAAAGGTGTGAAAACAATTATAAAGAGAAGACAGGTGTGATAAACATTTTGTCTAACCATCGCTTGTGTATTTATCTGGGTTAAACGGACATGTACGGAATATAACGAAGCGAATATTTCCGGAAAACAACGGTAATACCCGAGCTTTACATCAAACACGCGCGAATTTATAAACTCGCGAATAAATCCCAGACAACGAAATCGCGAAATGTTGAGCTCGCGAAAATAAAGACTTTTACAGTAAGTGTTTTTAAGTAAAATCAGGGATGATAACTCAATAATTCTTGATGGAAATTTCCAAAAGTTACATCTTGCACATCTACATGTCATAGTAAATACATCTGCATCAAGCAAATCAGACTGATACTGTAGGAGAACCGTAATGTACAAGAATTTGTTAAGTCAAATCAGGGCCAATAACTCAATAATTCTTGATGTTATTTTCGTGAACTTCTAATGATTACTTTTGCAAAGAATGAAGCAAATTTGGCTGAAAAATTTGCGTATTTACCTTGTCATTTTCGGAGATGATTTTGGAGGGGGTGAGAGTCTAGCTTCTCTATTTCTGTCCTCTCTTTCTCTCCAAACCTCACCCTCATGTTCTTAATTTCTGGTAAAGTAATGTAACAAGAGGACCATAGTAGTCATAAATCGCTCACCTGACCAAAATTTCGCCTTGCATTTACCTTGTCATTTTATTTTTGTGAAGCCCATTACATTTTACTACTAGATTTCTTTTTTTCAACAAAAAACTTGTAACTGCAGCTTGACACAAGCTGTAGTTACAAGGTTTAAGTTGAAAAGCAATGATTTGTATTTGTTGTTTACCTTGTCATTTTCGGAGAAAATTTTGGAGGGGGTGAGAGTCTAGCTTCTCTATTACTGTCCTCTCTTTCTCCCCAATCCCCATCCTCATCCTGACCTTCATGTTCTTCTGTATCCTCCATGCCTGATAGAGTTACATAACAAGAGGAACATCGTGGCCTTAAATCACTCACCTGATCTGCTATGAGTCATGACACGAGGTGAAAAAATCTGTGTTTGTATTTACCTTATCATTTTAGGGGATGATTTTGGAGAAGGTGAGAGTCTAGCTTCTCTATTACTATCCTCTCTTTCTGTCCAATCCTCACCATCACCCTCCTCCTTTCTATAGCCCATTACATTTTACAACTTTATTTCCTCTTTTCAACAAAAACCTTGTAACTGCAGCTTAAAACAAGCTGCAGTTACAAGATTTTTATTGAAAAGTGACAATAATCACGTATCTGAGTAACACCGATTCATTTACCTAGTCATTTTCGGAGATGATTTTGGTGGGGGTGAGAGTCTAGCCTCTTTATTACTGTCCTCTCTTTCTGTCTAATCCTCACCATCATCATCCTCCTCCTGCCCATCATGTTCCTCTGTGTCCTCCATGCTTGGCAAAGTAATGTTACAAGAGAACCATGATGGCCCTAAATCACTCACCTGACCTGCTAAGAAACAAGGTCTCCTGGCAAAGTAACATAACAAGAGGACCATGATGGTCCTAAATCGCTCATCTGACTAGCTTTGATACAAGGTGAAAAATTCTGGGCTTGTATTTACCTAGTCATTTTCGGAGATGATTTTGGTGGGGGTGAAAGTCTAGCCTCTTTATTACTATCCTCTCTTTCTGTCCAATCCTCACCGTCGTCATCCTCATCCTGACCTTCATGTTCCTCCGTGTCCTCCATTCCTGGTAAAGTAACATAACAAAATAACTTTTTGAAGATTAAGCCGTAAATACTTTATATACGTTATTCTCAAGTCCTTTTATACTGAATGTAACATGGAATATTTCTTTGCAAACTCTTGCTAATTAGACATCCTTAAAAGACTACTTTCATTTTGCTAATTTTATTTGATATTTGAAAGTAAAATGAAATGAATGGCTTGTTTGAGATTAGTCTACCATTTACAATCATTTGTCCTATTTCTTTTTTGAAAGTTTATATAAATTATGATAAAATCTTAAGACATGATAAAACAGAATTTCACAAAGAGTATGAAAGTGATATACGATGTTTTTCAACAAAGAAAATGTTTCCTATGATACTTGTTAAATATAAAACAGCGAAGTTATATAAATGATTTTTACATTGTTAAATTCTAACTCCAACTTGAAATGCATGCATAAATTATTTGGATTATTTCAACATTTCCTATAACTCCAATGAACTTTAACGGACAATTTAAGGAAAGGAAAATTTGCTAAAAAAAATTAAACACTTTTAAAATGTTCAATGTTCCTAATCCTATCTGTACGAGTATAATTATGCTAAAGTTTCAATCTTTTCAAATACCGGTAGATGAAATAGATCTATTTCATCGAGTTAAGTGATTGAATAAGCAAAATAAATCTATAATAAAGATCTAGATTAACAATATTCTAGCATAACTATTTCATAGGCTGTAAGAAACACTACTCAAAAGACATGGATACAATCATAATTTTGTCTTCAAAAGTATTTTTCTGTGCTAGAATCAGCCAGCTTGTGTCATTGTAAGCTTCCTCGAAAACCTAGATACAGTGCAGAAAGCAAAATTGTATGGAAATTTGGATTCATTTACTAAATGGAAATAATTGATTCAATGCCATTTCCTAAACTCCAATCATATCTTTACAATATTGAAGCTGACAATTCTGATTCTAAGCCATATCATGTCTTGTCATACAAAATTCCTACAGCATATGATATATAGAAAATACTGAATAGCATGTTTTATATAAATGCCTGTCAACCATCCACAACTTCAACCAATTGTTTTGGATTTCTTCGGTAGAAAAAAAGCTCAAGAAAACATCAATGAGAAAGAAAATGCACTTTGTTTTATGCATGCAAGGGACTTAAACTTTGAAAACCTCTACTTCTACTCAACATATCTGCAAATTCATTCCCTATGAAAACTCCAACCCAAACATGGACCTGATTTAGTAGATGTATCGCTCTACCAGAGATGAAAAAATGTCTAAAGTTTTCAAAACTTTTCCTGTAAAACGAAGAAATTTGCCATGTACATGAAAGCAATGGTTTTCAACACATCAATTTTCTTGAACAAATCCATAGAGGGTGAACCACAAGCATTCATTGGTTCTTTGGTTGAAGTCAATGCAATAGTTTCTGAGAAAAAGTAAGTTTTATTTATATGACAAAATCATGGACAGACACACAGACAAAACACCATGACAATAGCTCACCAGCCTTTGGCTTGGAGCTAAGAAACATGAACTTTTGTTTATTAATAATTATTATGATAATGATTCTATGTGTTCTTTGTAACCAAAACATGCTTATAAACTCTGTATAAAACCCTTAACTGTAAATAAGTGATTAACTAGAACTGTCCCATAGTGGACTAAAAACCCCACCAGAAGCTTATCTCAAGCTTTACCACCTTTGGCATTGAGCAATATTGATTGCGTTTAATTTTCATTCCGCTCAGAGGGTTTTGCATATAATAGTTTTATGTATATATCAAACAAATCTTTCAATACAGGGGCATTGAAAAACAATATGCCTCCGATCTTTCGATATGGGGGCATGATAAGTAAAAGTTCATGCAAAAGAAAATTCTACAGAAGGTCAGACAAATGGATGGACAGACATGGTGAAACCCTTATAACCCCTTCCACATCCTTTACAGGCAAGGGCACAATTAGTACAGTTGACAGGCATCCAAATCATCCTCAGAAACCATAAGGTCTACCCAAACATTTCTTCGACCCCTTGGACAATTATCCAGTAATACTTTGAAGAAGCCGCAAAAAATTGATAGACATAGACAATCTTTTTAAGACTAATGTCTTTCAAATAATATAAAATATTTCATCAATAAAGTAAGTCCTCTCTTCAGACAAGACACAGTCAAAGATAACTCTCAAGCCAGCATAGGGAAGATCATATGGTCTGTGTTATTGCAAAACCTCCCAACTACAGCTTTAATCAAGCTGTAGTTATGAAGTTTTGCAATAACATATACAACAAGAGCCGTTATAGACGGATTATGCTCCCTGAATAAGTGTTTATCACAAAATAAAAACTATCATACATTAAGCCCCCTTTTCCCATGACAGATTTTTTATACACACATTTCTTATAGAATAATTATGGTCTAGAACATCTCATTTATCACACAAGTACAAAATTTCATTAAATTCTGCCCATTAGATGAAGAGAAATTAGAGAAAAACTAATTTTTACATTAAGGCCCCTTTTTCCATGACACATCCTCAAATTATTAAACAGAGAAAATGGTCCCTAGCGATTATCTCAGGGAGTTCACATGTGAAGTTTCATTGAATTTGGTCCAAGGGTTGCTGAGATCTGGCTGTGGATGGACGGATAGCGTGGCCACTATATGCTCCCCCGAAATTTTTTTGGGGAGCATAATAAAATTACAGTGCACTCCGCGTATAACGAGATCGCCGGGGCATCGCTCGATGTCTCGTTATAGCCATGTCTCGCTAGAGCCGAATTGTGACAGAATGCTTGAAAAATTTTCACTTGTCCGTGTCTATTTTCGCTTTCACCGGAAGTGACCTATAATGAGCATAAAGATAGATAACTCCTGATATTTTGATACACACCACTAAGAGTAACATACGAACATTACACTTTACAGTTCATAAGTGCGCTAAAATACTAATGGTTATGTACACAATTAAATATTTATCTGAAAAACGTAGTGATTTTTCATTGTCCTTATGGAAATCCCTTTTCTAATTTATTCATGATTTCAAATTTCAACTCTAAGGAAATAGCTTTCCGCTTTTTAGTAGTGTCTCCCGTATTTTCCAAATTCATCGCATATGGTCGATGTTGGAGCAAATGCTCATAACTCCAGATGGATTAAAGTTGGAGTTACAATGTTTTGCAATAACACTTTGTCGATATGACAATAGGCAGATCGGAACGTGTTAATCCCATAATTGATCGATAATTACCTTGAAATGTCAGATTGCCGACGGCACGCTTTAGGACCTAGTAAATAGGTGTGAAAAATACAGCCAGGGCTAGGGCAATGTTGTTTGCAGACGACACGCTTTGTGACCAGACCTCGTTAATGTGTGAAAAATAGAGTTGGGACCAAGGAAATATGTACGCTATAGCCGATTTTTCGCTCAAACCAATCTCGCGTTATCCGATATAAAACAAAGGGAAGATAGAAGGAAAATGACAGGGACTTTGTACTCTACTCGTTATAGACGGTATCTCGTATTACCCGAACTCGTAATACATGGAGTGCACTGTATGTTACTATAATGTCATTTTGATTAGCCCATCAGAAAGTAATGAAATTAGAGCATCCATTCAGAGGTAAAGCAAGATAAATTCAATAGATTGTCCCAGGTGTCTATTGAATCATATAGGGGGACCCCAAAGTTTCCAAGGATGCATTCAACTTATAAAACTTCCACCAAACTATCTGAATATAATACAAAATTACCCGTATCAATTTCTGTAAAGATCAAGCCACACAAAATAATCATAATAAAGCGGCTACAACTAAAATATAACGGCCTGATCACATACACCATTCCGCATCCATATCACGGCCTGAACACGTCTAACACAGGGGATATGTGCAGTATGATTTTGGACGTAATGTGGACATGATATTGACGCGGAATCTTATGTGACCAGGCCCCGGTTTCTCGAAAAAACTAAAGTATATTCTCATGAGAACATGCTCAACTTCAAAGGGATACTCTCCAACGTTGAAGGGTATTCGATTGAAGTTCATGTGGATTTCGTGCGATTTGAGCACGGTGCTCAGATTTTATCATGAGAACGTACTTAAGTTTTTTCGAGAAATCGGGGCCAGACCTTAACCCTGGTCATGCTGATCTTGAATTATTCTGGCAGTAGGGTAAGCAGTTTTATCTTTTAAAATTCTTCACTTTCCTTTCGAATTCAAATGAGCTGTGCTCTTTCTAGAAATAAGCCCCTAACAGTATTTGAGAACAACACAAATCTAGATCAGCCTGCATATATACATGCAGTCTGATCAAGATCCATGTTGTCCTCTAATAACTTCTCCGTAACCCGTAGCAAGCTTATCAAACTCAGAAGCTTAGTGAATGGTGCACATACACAAGACAATACTTTTGTGCTGTATAAGGTATAGGTGCTTCATATTTTGATACTGCCATATTTTGATTGAAGCTTTTGATATATAACAAACAACTATAGTTTCTAAAGCAATAAGAATTTTCTGAGGTATAAAATTCCATGAAATTCAAGTGTGCAAGGAAGCAAAAAGTGCATAACTAAAACTACAGAAATTGGTGAAAATAAAAGTGCTAAAACTATAAGAATTTGAAATAAAATAAACAATTTTGTGAAGAAATGGGAGAAAAAATCTACTTGAAACAAGGTAAAAGGAAGGTATAAGCCTATTGTTTTACACACAACTAATCTAATTTTTTGCCATCTAATGTCAAAACAGAGCTCTAGAAAAAGAGGAGTGAAGAAAGTCTAAATGTATCATTTCTTATCAAAATCCTATATTGTGGGTACTCATTAGATTCGTCTCAACGAGACAATTCAAATGAGTACCAACAGCACCATGGCTCAGCATGAAACAGTTGTAACTGCCTATATGTTTATAGGCAGATACAACTGTTTCATGCTGAGCCATTGAATGCAGGATTTGGTGAACTGCATATGACATTTTGCACAAAAATAATGCCATCACTCTAAGGCTGCCATCATTGCAACCGAAATTGACAAGGGTATCCCTCTTCAATTTCCATTGCCACAAATGACAATTGGAAATTGACAAGGGTATCTCGCATTAATTTTCGTTATTATTGATGATGCCCAAAGATGCACAAAGTGTTCGGTATCTAATGATAAGTTGTACTCCTTAATTGAAGCCCTGTACAAATTAATGGCTGGATGGCCAAAAAAACAACCTACCTAACATAAATTTCACTTTTCCTTTGTCTTTTTCATCGACGATATCCTCATCAACATTACGGCCATATTTCGTTGACACAAGTGGAGAATCATTTCCGCTGTCAATGACAATCGTCGGTGGACCATCATCGAAGCTGCTTGGCACACCCGCGTCGGATATCACTTCAGACGGTTGTCGTGAAAAGTTGTCCGTACTTGTTGGATACCCTTCTCTTTTAAAGTGAAGGTCAGATCCTAAAAACCAATGTAAAAACCTGAAGTAAATGTTTAAAGTCTGCATAAAGTCTGTTTTCCCTGAATCTTGTAAAGAAGGAGTCCTTGGGACCCTCAGCTGTGATTTTTGAGAGTCCTTGTGTTAATTTTAAGAGTCCTTTCTTAGAAAATCAGTTAAATATGAACACCAAATAATATTGGCCATATTTAAAAAGACTGCAGCAAACTCGGACCCATTATTAGTATTTGGCTTTGTATGTTTAACAAAATATAGGCATCCAGCCTGTCATAGGGTTTGTATTGACCGAAATGGTGGAATCATTCTGAATAATATCAAAATCAAATTTAATTTATAAATGTAATTCACAAAGAACACTTAGGACTGGAATTTGATGATTCAGAGTTCCAATGCTACCCAGAAAACAAGAATATGTTTGGAATTTCGCATAACACTTGCTCCCATCTGGAAGTAGTCTTGATTTTTTCAAATCTGGTAAAAATTAGGAAAAGTACAAAACAATTTGGGTACAAATCCCTTCTAACCCCCCCCCCCCACCTATAGGAGTATTTCTTATTGTGAGTAATAAAAATGGAACCTTATATGCAAGCGTCTGTCAAGAATGTGTTTGATGTCATGCACATAATGTCTGCTTAAAAATTCCTACATGAATGTAAGCAGGTGTAGTTTCGGTAAACTAGACGATCATAGCACTTCAAGTAAGCTAGTACTTGTACTTTTATTTGGGAGTCCCATGGGATGCACAGAATATATTTTTAAGAGTCCTGAACCCAATTTTAAGAGTCTAGGACGCAATATCCTGCGTCCGGGAAAACCCTGCATGTACAAACACGTCTATATTCAACCAACTTTACACTTTAACCCACTCATTGAGTTTCAAGTCACTTGTTAACAGTAACCGCCTTCTGAAGTCAAAACACTTTGGCCTTCAACTATTCCCAGAAACAATTTCCAAACCTGGGTGAAGAAAAGCAATATTGGAAAAGTTTTTGCGCAGAAAAATCCCCATTTGAACTCAAGACCCTTATGTCAAAAATATCATATACTGCTAGACGATTGTGCCCCAAGTACATTCAAATACCATTCAAGATGTGTTCATGAAATATTTTTGTTCCAATAACATCAAAGCACATAGATATCTATACTTAAACTTTGTGGGTGACAAGAACCGTAATTACTTCCAAGTTCTTATGCTGTTGTGAATTAAACATTTTCAACTTTTGATATCAATTTGTCGTTCATAAATCCTTCTTATTTGGACTGATAAAACATTTTTCCTTTATGGAAAAGGTTAAACTCTTTTGCCTATATAAAACAACCCATGAGACAAGGAATCATCACTCGGAGGATCCGTGATTATCGTTGGAATCTGTTTAGCATCACCACCATGGTCAACTGGCGATGTAACTTTCTCCAACACTTTCTTAGTGTTATCATATATTCTCGGCAAAAGAGCTAACACATCACTTTTTAAAATTGCATAACTTCTTTATTTTCAAAGATTTAGATTTATAATTTGGCAAATGTTTATCCCACAAGGTTCTGCACTCATCCATAAAAGTCTTTCTAAGTTTTCTCTTTTATATGACAGCGCATAAGAAAAGGGGACCAAAACAGTTTTTTCGGCTTGTGTAACTTGCGATCTTTTTTAATCATTTTTATTTGAATTGATTTTTAAAGCTGATTTATTGAGAGATTCAAGTCTGAAAAAAAATATTCCTTGTCTAACGCAACAAGGGCTGTTCGCAGAAAACATAGCTCGCTTAGACGCACCTTTTTAAAAGAAAATGTCAAACTTTCAAGGCCAAGGTCACAAGGTCAAATTTTATAGTCTCAGGTGAAAGGTTTTGTTGGTACCTGTCTATGTGTGTAATATCAAGACTGCATCTCATACAGTTCATAAGATATAGACCGTTACGTTTTTGTCAATGTAAGCGACGTCGCCGTCGACCCCAAAAATGACACCAACGACACTAGTGAAGTAACATTACCTCTGCAGGAATAAATTACGCGCCCACAAAAGTGTTTAAGTCGTCGGTTTGTTTACGGAAGGCTAACTTTTCTATACAGGAACTCTTTCAGCCAATACAAACCGTTTGAAAGTTATGCGTGAATTTCCCATTTTAATTAAATTTCAGTCTTTATGAATTTTAGAATCAAGGGTGTCCTTACTAAAAGCTCTATATTTCAAAACGGATTGTAGCATTTGCTATGAAATTTCATATGCTTCTTATCAAATGGTGGTAGTCGGCATGTGCAAATTTTGAAGGTATTCTGTGGATTCGTTAAAAAAATAATAACAAAGATCTGAGTGATGCGTTAGCAGTTTTGCCGAGTATATATGTGACGTGTCACGCTAAAAAGAGATCTTATAGCAAGTGTGAAAAATATCTACCCTAGCCTGTCTGCACAGTCCGCGCAGCCAGACTAGGGCCGATACTTTCCATTCTAATACAATTTTCTAAAACTAGAATGTTTAATCTATCTTAAGCATTTATTCCTTTTCGAAATATGTCTTCTGGTTGACATCTGTTGAGCATGACCAGCTTGTAAAAACTTGGTTTTTTGGACTTCTGATAAGGTTCCTTCTAGCGTGACGGGTCACATATTATAAACATATTATTTTACCTATATAAAACAACCCATGATTCAATGAATCATCACTTGGAGGGTCCGTAATTATCGTAGGAATCTGTTTAGCATCACCTCCATGATCAACTGGCGAATTAACTTTCTCCGAAACCTTCTTCAAATTGTCAGCAGTCAAGGACAATGCCTGTGGAAGTTTTGACGGTACAGATTTAGAGTTGACCATGCTGCCGTTCGGTACGGAGTCTGTCTCGTCCAGAAGCTTGGTATTCTCATCCGGCGAGTCTTCATCGCTAGAGTCGTCAGATTCCTGAAATAAAATTTGAGGGAGTATTAACACTGTGTTGTAAGTTGTCCGTTAGATTTGTGTAGTTTGTACGGAAGTTTTGAGTGGTCAATCAAAAATGGCGTCCGTTGAAAATCGTTAGAGGTGGGTGTCTTAGTTTTTCGTCGATAATTTCCTTAAATGGCCGTATCTTGTCTTGATACTGATATCATCATACAGGAGAAATGTATACCTATTAACGGTGCTATATAGCCAAGTACCAGTGTTGTCCTATCGTACTCAGTCGTTGTGCAAAGACAGCCAAACACGGAAAACATTTTTCGAAGCGAGAAAGTTGGCCTTTTAAGGATGATTACATTGTACACAGCGAACTAGAGAACAAACTATTGCTCTAACTTGGATGTTTTGAACATGCTCTTTTCTATGGTTACCGTTATAGTACACAAAAATGTCCAGAATGACCACAAACGCTGTGTTTACTATATGGCCAAACAACGGTGTAGTCCCAATGAAAATATGCAGACACAACGGTGCAGTTTCTGTGTTTTATGTACGGTGTAGTTATTATTTTCACAACAAGTTGTGAACGGTGTAGACTTGGTATGTTGTATAGGGCGAACTAGCTCTAACAGCTAGAAGATCATCTGCACATCTGATTTATCTCCCTCAAATACTTTGGTCTTAGAAAACACAGTTCTTTCCCTTGATGAAAACGCCACCATCCTCAAAGTAAACGAAAACAAAAGTTAAGGAAATATGCCGTTTTCTCTTTTCTTCATTCACATAAGCCTAAAACAGTTCAATGTATGTTTAATTTAATTTTCGGAAGACATTTTTGTTATTGGAAAAAAAAAACATCTGACGGACATGATAATCACAAGGAATACCATCACAAAGTATTAAACAAGACATACGATAACAGTCATTTTAGAACCATGTTTAGTGACTTACCCTAAGATGTGGGTGCAATGGCCAGTTTCTTGTTCATCCGTTCATTTGATTTGTAGATTCGAAATTTTAGCTCTGGCTTTGAATTTTTCTTTGTAACTGTTTTAATTGGTTATTACAATCAATTCTTGTAATGAATGAAATGATTTCAACTTAGGAGTATGATAATTTTTGATCAGCATGTATCTAGTTTTCAAATTGACCCCTCATTGAAAAGTTTGATTTTACCCAAAATACAGGATTCCATCAACAAAACATAAATTATGAATTTTTTTCATAAACATTTGGGCCTTTTTCGTCTTGTTCGACTTAAAGTTATTAAGTCTTGAAAATAGAAATACGGAACTGCAAAATTCATTTTGGAATTTTCATACGTAATTAACCTCTTTTTCAGGACTGACAATTTTCGGACCAAGATTTTTGGGACCACTCATAAAATGTAACCATTTGAAATGAAAAAGACAATATTCTATTCGCCAAAACCGTTTGACTATTGGAGTAAAACGCATTGAAGTACTACCAAGAGAGTAGAACTTACATCCATAAATAAATCAAATGCAATGTTTTCAATCGGGAACCGACCTTCCTTGACCAAGATAAACAATTACCAAGTTGATCAACGCTTCTCTATGACTTAATCACATCTGGGAACAAACTGTTCATTTCAGCCATTGTTTTCATGTCTCGTGGGGAAAGAGAAGAGTCCATAGGGATCCGTATCATCTGTTTCAGCACGTCCAATGGAAATATCAGGAATTAAGGCCGGAGCTTTTTAAACGACTTTATGGGGTGTTGAACTTCGTAATTTTTTATGTACTGGACTCATGCATTCAAAATCTGGGATATCATCGATAGAAAGATTGTTAACCCCAAAATCCTTTTTTCTACGTTGATGAGGTCTATCTTGTGTATTCTATGCTCGAAAATGGGGATGATGTCCTAGTCTGACCTCTTGATAATATTCGGAATTATACTACAGTTCAGAGTTTTCAAACCTGTTTGACATGTCTGATCATTGATCTCCCTCCTGCGCACTTTTAATATCTGACCGGAATGGTCCTGTTCCGAATGCTTCACTAATTTTTCGAAACTTCCTTTGAAATGACAGTAGTAACAAGTGAACAGCATGGAACTGAAAATAAAAGAAAAAATAAAACAGACGCCGGCAGATTCTTGGTACTTTCTACTTTTTGACCCTTACGGAATTGCTTTAACAAATAGCAAAGAAACTAGACTCTTTCTATACTCTGATTAAAGTATATTGTGTAGACATATTGTCACCTTCTTTGCTGCAAAGCAGTTACAAGTCAGTCACATATTAACATAATTGTTGAATAATTTCGGTAGTAATTGTAAAACATGATTCTCAGCCGTGAAAACGTTATCATTAAACATTACTATTTTATCATTCGAGAAATAATACGTTCTGTATTGCTTCAAGTCTACACCGTTCACAATTGAATTATGTCTACACCGTTCACAATTCATTATGAAAATATAACCACACCGTACATAAAACACAGAAACTGCACCGTTGTGTCTGCATATTTTCACTGGGACTACACCGTTGTTTGGTCATTTAGGAAACACGGTGTTTGTGGTCATTCTGGACATTTTGTGTAAAATGATGGTAACCATAGAAAAGAGCATGTTAAAAAATCTAAGATAGAGCAATAATTTGTTCCCTAGTTCGCTGATTACTATGTAATCATCCTTAAAAGGGCAACTTTCTCGCTTCGAAAAAAGTTTTCCGTGTTGGGCTGACTTTGCACAACGACTGAGTACGATAGGACAACACTGGTACTTTGATATATAGAACCGTTGATAGGTATACATTTCCCCTGTATCATGATATCAGTATCAAGGCAAGATACGACCGTTTAAGAAATTTATCAATGAAAAACTATGACACCTACCTCTCATGCTATATCGTTGTCGCCATCTTTGAATGACTGCACAAACCTAACGGACAACTTACAACACAGTGATTAAAATTTATTTCCTTTCACTGCTGTCAATATCCAAGTCTCTAGGTCACTTCATGACAACTGATAAGATGTGCCATTTATGCCTAATATGAGGCTTGTTACTTTAAAATGGCTAAATTTGCATATAAAGTCAATGTTGAGATAGATAAATGCAGAACACAATTCTCATGATCAAGCTTTGAAAAACTGTCTAAAATACAAACAGTTGAATAATGACAGAAACTGAAAATATTGTCCTTTTAACTCCATGTCGACATTACAACTAAAATATGGTGCATTGGTGACCCTTTTCTCACATACTCCAGCATCAATTCGGCCATGAATGTGTATGTGTGTGACTATAGGCTTTTAGCATAATATTGATACTGAATGATTAATGATCTGAAAAACCTGAAATTCACCAATGTGCAATGGCATATTTTTTTCAAACGGTTATGATAAAAGAAATAAATAAATTCGGGTGGAAAATTGCTGTGATTTACCATCGCGACCCCCATGTTTTTTCCATTCAAAATTTCCACACATCACCATAAAGCTGCGATGTGTTGAAAATTGTGGTAATCGCGGCAATTTGCCGCATTCAGATGTAAATACCAGGTAAGACCAATATTACCTGTCCGCGCAAATCACCGCGATTGGCGGTGGTCAAGTGGAAAATTATGGGGGAAAATCACTGCGATTCCCACGGTTTGGAGTGGAAAAACATGCTTGCTGAGGCCATCTTGTTTTTCCACCCAAGATCAAATCGCCTTGATTCATGGAAATAGGCAAAAAATGCACAAGCTGTACTGTAGCTTAGAGTATAGTTCACTGTTTCCCATATTGACTTTACAGACTTTCCAAACGGTCCATTTTTGACAGACAAGAATTACCAATAACAGATTTCAATCATACTATTGCAGGGATTATTCTGGCTGAAAAAATGTATGAGAGAAAATGTTCCAATTGCTGAAAAACTATGAGAGATTTTAAATTTCTATGAGATTTTTTTCTTACGTTATTTTCAGGAATCTAACTTTATAAAAATATATCCTATATCACACAAGAGTATTATTATCAAAAATCAAGCTTTTTAAACAATTGAATAGAGATCTCTCTAAAATCAGTTACCACAATAAATGGTCACTGTGATTGAAATGTTTTTCTGTGTAGCAAATTTCCTCTGTCATAGTGAAAATATAAAGATTAGGTGACAAATGGAGCAAAAGTAATTTCTCCTCTCCCAAAACGATTTCTGTCAGAAAAATAATCATAATAGAAGGGTCATGTTTCCATGTCGGGACTGTTTTTCAACTGGGAAAAGATGATGCAATATTATGGTATAGATTTGTAAACAAGACACAGAGAAAAATCTTTGGTTAATTCCAAGTTCTTTTATCGTAATTCTCGAAAGAAATGTAAAATCATTTCATTTTTGCGTACTGTATTGTCCCTCTGAAAAGCGCTGCCATCGTTGACGCACATTATATTAGGCCCTGAACCCTATTGACATGCCGGTGTGCATCGTCTTTTGATTGAAAATTGGTGATTACTACCTAAATAAATGATTTGTTCATCTAATTTTCATTCCTTTGGCTGCATTTGCCTTAAAGAAACATAAAAGCAGACGCCAGTTCTTTATATTACTTTTTTGTTCATCTACACAACTTCTCGGCTCAGAAATGATTAGGAAAAATACCGAGTAGACCAATTGTTACGAATATCCGGTACCCTGCATTCAATTTTGGAGCTTGTTTTACTTTAACCCTTTCCCAAACAAGACCTGGTTTTGACGTCCTTAATAGAAAAGGCTTGGGAAAACATTGACACAAAAGAAGAAACTGCTGATATCCAGCAGTTTCTCCTTTTGTCTCAACATTTTACATGCAATGTTTTACACAAATTCTATCTTTAATAGCATCCATTTTGTCATTTGTGGCAGTTTTTGAAGTGGATCGCTCTAAATTTTTGACGTTTGGGAAAGGGTTAAAGAATGCTGAGAACCAATCGAGTTTACTTTTCTGATTTCCGCTTTTTTGACAGCTGAGTTTTCGTCCGTTTTTTCGGTGCTCATCGATTTCAAATTGGTATGCGAGATATTGTTCCAATTGAGAAAGATCTATGCGATATAAGGCATTTATATGCGAGAATCTCGCAATTTCGCGGCCCAAAATGATCCCTGCTATTGATTGACTTTTTTTCAAACCAATCAGAAATAGGACCTGGATTTGACCTCTATTTAACATTGAGAGTAGAGAAGAAATTGCTGATTATCAGCAATTTCTACTTTTTCCTAAGTATTTCTTTATAATAACATGCACATCAATCTCCACTTTGCAATTTGAAGATTGATCATTAGTTTATTTTGTGAACAAACAAACAATTTGGCTGTGATATTAAAGGATAAATAATTAATCATTGGATAACAAACACACAAAGGTAAAAATACTTATAAACAAGTGGAAACAACAATATTACTAATCAACAACACAAAACTATTGTCCAACTACAATATTAAGGTACATGTTTACAGATTCACATAATCAGTATGTAAACAAGGGGGAAATCGGTATTAATTTCCAGTACAATTTTGCATGTGTTAGTTTGAATCTTGCAAGTGCGGACCACCTGCAAGATTCAAACCATCACATGTAAAATAGCAGTAGTTTGGAGTTATAGAGAAATAGTTCATTATTGTGTTGTTTACATTAGGTAAATTTTGTAAACATGAGATGAATTTTGTGAAAATGTGCCATAATATTGTAATCAGTCTGTAACAACTTCCAAATGTAAACTCTATGCTGAAAGGTCAATACATTGTTTGCTAATAATGAAAGTATGCATGTTTTTACTGTTCTGATTCTTTCTGAATCAATCCAAGATGTTCCATGTTTGGTAAAACTTGATATTGCTTTCAAACACCTTACAATGCCTACTAGGCATCCCATGTTTTTGTTAAGATGGTTTCAAAGGCAAAGAGAATGGATAATATGAGAAAGAGGTAAACTATTACTGTTGCATCACATGCTCTATAATTGACCAAACACCAATCGATAGATCGCTCCGCCCCCAATATCACGTGACGTATCGATTCGGAATCTAGGACAACGAACACATGGCGGATGTAAACAAGCTGAAGGATTTACCGGCCGGTATCGGTACATGTCAGCTATTTGTGCTAATATCGACGATGCTTCGACAACGCTGATAGGGAAGGAAATTTTCAAAAGAAAACTACGTTGATGGAGTTAAATTTCGAATAAAAAATAACAACAACATCGCTATAAAGGCGAGTGTTTGTCGAAGCAAGATACGGAATGCAGATCAACACAAAGTCGGTTGACACACAAAAGAAAGCTGTTGCAGAAGCTTTCTTTGGCTGCAAGGGTTGTTATTTTTCATTTCAAATAAATGAAAATTTTCCCTGAGCTTCGTCCCAACATTAAGGACGTTTACCACGCATACATTTGTTTTGCAAGTGTACCTTTGTTCGGCAGTAAAGAAATTCGGACATCAATATCTTCTTCCTCCATTATGTAGACTCTACATGTAATTGTGTAGGGAATCAGTGAAGCGTAAACGTCCTATTACAGGCCCGTAGGAAGCAATTTCGTATGGGGGGGCTAAAGCCCTTGTCCTGAACATTGGAGGGCTAATTTGGATTTTCCCAAAATTTTCAGTGTAAAATTAAGAAAATTTGGCATTTTGGGCCAACTTTGGGGGGGGGGGGGCTTAGCCCCTCCTCCCTGTTCCTACGGGCCTGTATTATATTATAAACTAAGCATGTCATTTAATTCTTTCGCAAACAATGACGCATTTTGACACTCTTAACAAGATTTGTGAAAACATTCAGACAAAAGAAGAAAATCCTTTCCTCAAAAGCAAAACTTTTGGATGTGCCCCATTCATCTTCACAGCAATTTCCAGAACTATCTTTTGGCCTGGTTGGGGGTGAAGGGGTAGGGTAACTGGTACAAATGTTTTTATTGTCCAAATAGAAAAGATCTAGGAAAACAATAAGGCAAAAGAAAATGCTGGTAACCAGCAATTTCTTCATTTGTCTTAATGCATTTTACTTTTATTGATTATATAAATATATTGTCATATGCAACAATTTTCAAATTGAACTAGTCTGAACTTTTTGAGAAAGGTTTAATTCACTTGACCCACAAAGTCCTGTCACAGAAAACAACTCATGCACAAAGTCCTACACAACAGTGAGATAAACCAAGGGGGTCAAGGATCAAACCAGAACCTGTTTCAACAATGGTAATTGCAAAACCTGGTACCCTGAGGCCTGAACAGGAAGAGGTTTTGTTGGAAATGAAACTTTTTATTCAATACTGTTGCAACTAATTCAATATATACAAAACAAGCAATATTTTTTCATTTTTAATACATGTAGGTTTTGACAGTAACAAACAGACAACATAGACACTATGAGGATTTTCTTCTGTTGGCGCCATTCTGTTCAGACTATTCTTTATCTGTACTCCTGGCATCCTTATTATCCCAGTTTTTGTTGAGCCAATTTCTCCTTTCATATGCTGTTTTAGACATCAGGACCAGAAATTCTTGTAGTGATACAGCTGAAAGTACACAAAGTATTTTATGCAAATTCTTGATGTCATTCATTCTTGTAGGCATTCCATTTTTAGAAGGCTTCATAAAACATTGGGGCAAAAGAAAATTATGCTGATAATTAGCATTTAAATGTTGGGAAACCATGATATTGTTTACTTATTTTTCTACTTAGCCCTTTCTGAAACAAGACATGGTTTTGAGATCCCTTATAAAAATGGTTTACGGGAAACATTGAGAGAAAAGAAAAAATTGCTTATAACCCACATTTTCTACTTTTGCCTGGACGTTTTTTGTGTTTTAAGGTAGAATATCCGTAATGCGGCCATTTTGAGATTCATAAAACATCAGCTTTTTTCGAGTGTCGTCTTTTCATGTCTGAACCTATTCGGACACTATCTTAAACATTCGGCGGTGGAAAGTTTCAACTGCCGAATGCTTTCGACCGGGCCCGAATAATTCAGACGTTGCACGAATCACATTATGGGTGGACTACCTTAATGCATTTTGTTCTCTGCATCAGCTTTTAAATCTGATCAGTCCAACATCTTTACATTCCTATAATGTTTTAGTTATGTCAAGGTAGTCCATCCCAAATGAGATTCATGCAAGGTCATAATTTTTCGTGACAGTTAAAAAAATTATGTATCCCAATCTATTTGGGTGCCGTAAAGATCCGGCTGTGTATATTGTTCCACCGCCAAATGTTTATGACACGGCCCGAATAATTTGATGTCGCTTAAATCTCATTGGGATTGACTACCTTAATACATGGCTTCTTTGAAATTTGTTACTTATTTACATATTAACCAAAAATCAATCCATTGCTAAGACACAACATAGCTGTCTGTAGTGTCTGAACAAAAGAATAAAAAGTGTATAGGCTATAGCTTCATATTTTGTTGTGTTTTTTTTCCCTTGAAAACATGTGAACAAATGATAAAAATGTGTGTGTATATATGTGACTGGATTTTGTCCTAGTGTGTACCTTGCAATTTCTTCAAGCCAAAGCATCTCTTATTTTGTCGGTTCTGATAGGGCTGGTTTCTTCGCAGGAGGCCTTTTCGCAAAATTCTCTTGTCAAATCTGCTGAATTGGATCTGGAACAGGGTAATAATTGTCTATTGGACTGCCCTCTGGGAAATGCTGAAGGTAGAAAGAAGGAAAACCTGTTGTAAAAACTCCTTATAATGCTTTCCCAAACAGTAACGTTTTAGAGGTTCTGTCTTGAAAGCTAAAGCTTAAGTCGGAAAACAAAAAGATGATGTTGAGGATTGAAGACGAAATTAAGGTGTGGCAGAGCACAGATAGTAATGAAAAATGATAAAACGCTAGTTATAATTAGCATTTCTTGTCTTGTCACAATGTTTTCCCCTGCCTTTTCTATTGTGGACATCAAAATGTAGTCTTGTTTGAGAAAGGTTTAACTCCGGTGAAGAATATTTGGCTGAGGATGGGTGTCCTGTTTTTCTGATGAATTGAATTTTACGATAAATTTCCTTTTCGAACAATATTTCGAAGATTTGCTATACTAAACGAAACTCAACACTTTTCGGCATTTTGTTATTTGACGAATTGTCATGCAACTTCTGAAAACATAAAGAAAAAAGAATTAGCTGAATAACAGCAATTTCTCTCATTTCCTTAATATTATCATGCATGACATGTAGATTTAATACTTTTGACAATAAATATTTGTTGTCCACAACTGGTTTCAAATAGGAATCAGTAAATTGTGACATCATGTTCATTTTGCTATTTCATCGGTGTAATTCTAAAACCTCGTAACTACATCTAATTCTTGATCGAGGCTATAGCTATGCGATGTTGCATAGCATCAATGATTCATCAATCTACATAGGTAAAATAAGCCGTTTACTTTTAGCCCATTGTATTGATCAGTCCAAAACTGCTCAGTTTGGGAAATGGTTTACCATTTCTAGTTTCAAAACAAAATGTTTAGATATAAATTAGTAGTTGTCACACAATTCTAGACAAATCTACTTGAGGGGACTGACGGGAGCCGAACTTGAACCGACACGGGGGGGGGGGGGGGGGGGGGGGGGGGGGGGGGTGGGGGGGGGGGGGGGTGGGGGGGGGGGTAAATTAGTCGACGATA